>NGBS01000757.1:0-15010 GCA_002245135.1 Proteromonas lacertae
AATGAAAGATGAATTATATAACAAGATGAAGAGTGAAAGTGATAATGGTGAAGATAAATTATGTGACTTAAAGAAAGAAAATGAAAAGTTAGATAATCGTTTAAGTAAATTATTGATAGATGATGCAAACAATAAAGATTTAATTCCTGAATTAGATCATATGTTAAATGAAGATAAAAGTAATATAGAGGAAAGTAAGAATAAATTAAGTGAATTTTCTGGAAAGTTGAAAGCCGTAAATCCAAAGAAGAATGAAGTATCTGTTGAGAAATTAAAGAATTTAGAAAAAGAATATGATGATCTTGAGAAAGAGATGAATGATTTAAATGATAATGAAAAATATGTAAAAGATCGCTTAGATAATATCGAGAATGTAAAAGAGAATAAAGAAAAATTAGAAAACTTAAAGAAAGAATATCAAGATAATAATAACAAGATAATGATTTACATAAGAAGATGGAAATATTAAAGATCGATTTAAATGATGATCCCTTCAAGTGAATTAGTATTAGAGAAATGTGAGAATGAATTAGAAGAGATGGAAGAAGTAGTTCCTTCAATTGAAGAAAAGATAGATGAAGAGACAAAACGATTAGAGAATATAGATGAAAAATGAGATAGAAAAATGAAAGTGAATTAGAAGAAAGTAATAAAAACGAGAAAGAAATCGAGAATAAATTAGATGAAATGAAAAATAATCTAAATAGTTTAGAAGATATATTGAATAATTTAGGAAAGAAGAGTGGTGAAAATGCCAATAAGAAATATATCGAGAAACTAGAGAATCAACTAGAAGAACAAGAAAAAGAATATGATGATTATAAACTAAAAGACTTAGAACGAAAATATGCTGAATTAAAATCTGAATGTAAAGCATTAGAAAGATCGTTAGAGAATTACAAAGATGATGTAAATGATTTAGAAAGTGAGAGTATAGGAAAGAATGACATAAATCTCGCAATTCATAACAAGTTAGATACAATGCAACAAAGTCTAGAAGAAGAGAAATCTAGTTTAAATCGATGTAATGATTTAATAACGATTATAAAGACAATAAGAATGATTTAAATCATGATGAAAAAGATGAAAGATATAATGAAATAAACGATGAATTAGGTGAGACAAGTATAAGATTAATGAATGATCGAGATCAATTAAATGAATTAAAGAAATCAATAAAATGTTTGAAAGATGCCACAAGTTTGGATGAAAAAGATGCGTGGAAATGAAGATACAATAAAAGAGATAAAGAAAGAATTAGACAATTTAAATAAAGAATTTGATGATTTAGAAGAGAGTGATTTCTTAGATGAATGTAAGATAGGTAAAATCGAAGATGATGAAAATCCAAAGAAGAGTAGTTATATAAATTGTAAATGAACTAGATAAAAAGATGGATGAAAAAGCTAAAGAAATCAATGATTTAAAGAAAGAAATAAACGATTTAAATCTAAAGAAGAAAGTGAGACAAGTCAAAAATTGAAGAATCTGAGTTTTAAAGAACATGATTTAGAAAAAGAAATAAAAGATTTAAAAGATGATTATAAAGATTTAAACCATTCTTTGTCAGTAATAAAAGGTGATATTTGTAGTACGTTAAAATCTAAATTACCAAAAGATGAAGATCGTTTAGAAGATTTGAGTAAAGAAAACAAGAAATTGGAAGAAGAATTACGAAGTCAAACTATAGTAATCCAACAACGAAGAAATAATGAAGATTAGTAATGATGATATATTAGAAAGTAAGAAGAATATTGGAGAAGCTAATAATGAATTAAATCGATTGAATGGTAGTATAAAATCTGTGAAGAATGATTTAGATAATACATCTAGTGAAAAGTTGAAGAATCTAAAATCTTGTTTAGAAGTATTAGAAGATTCCTTGAATAAACTAGAAGATAATGAAAAAGAGTTGAAAAGATCGATTAGATAATTTAGAAGAGATGATAAAATTGAAAGAAGGGAATGATTGAGTTAAAGAGTGAAGCTAATGAATGTAAAGAAAGAGTAAAAGATTAGATGAAGAGATGAACAAATTACGAAATGACTTAGATTCAAATCCCAATATAAATGAAGAAAAGCTAAATGAGATAGAAGATCGATTAAAGAAGATTGAGAATGAAAAATTACCTGAGGTAGATAGTAAAATGGAAAATGATGAAAAAGAGTTGAATGAAATAGATGAGATGAATAATGAAAAATGTCGTTTAGAGATAATAAAGATGAAAGATGATGAGAAAGAATTGAATGATGAATTGAAATGAAATAAAGAAAGAATTAGATGATATAAGTCATGAACTAAATATCAGCTGAGAAAGATCCTGAAAAGATATTAGCAGAGATGAACAAACTGAAAGAAGAAAAGAAGATTTAGAAAATGCAAATAATGAAATAATGTCTAAATTAGAAGAAATGGAAAGAATTAAGCAGAAGGTGAAAATGATTCTGTTGAATTAATTGATAGAATTAAATCACTTGAAAAGAAGTTAGCTGATATAAATGATAATATAAATGATATATCTTCTGTGGATATACTTGACCATGAAATAACATTACTTGAAAAAGATGTAATAGAGTTAATAAATTAGCAGATAATTTTAAAAAGAATTTACAAAAGAATGATAATGAAATTAATAATAGTGACGAGAAAAAGAAAAATATTAAAGATTTAGCCACACAATTAAAAAACATAGAATCAAAATTAGAAAATTGTAATAAAGATGTAATTGAAGAGAGGGAGTTGTTGAACAAATTAGAAGCTGATCCAAAAGATACTGAAATGAGAGATAAATTACTAAAGAAGGTTAAAAATAGTGAAAATGATTTAAGAGAAAATGAAGAGGAATTACAAAAGATTATAGGTAAGATTAATGTATTGAATTATACAAATGAAGATAATGATAATTTATTAGAAGATGTTGATACATATAAAGCAGAAGTATTAGGTAATAGTGAATTAAATTCAGGTGAGGATGAAAGTTTATTAATGGATAATGAAATGGGTAATTTAGAAAGTAGTCCTGAGATGATGAAAGATAAAGTTGATGATTTAGAGAATCGTGAAATGCATAACAAAATAGATGAATTAAAGAAAGAATTGAATAATTTAAAGAAATACAGTAAAGAAGATAAACGAGAACTAGAAAAGAAGAATAAAAACCAGATAGGTGAAGATGACAATGATATAAAACTGAAGAAAGATTTAGATGAAATTGATAATAATTTGAAAGATATTGGTGAAGAAATAGAAAAGTGTGAAAAAGCGATTAATAAACTTGAAGAGAATCAAAAAGACTTAGCTGAATTTGAAAAAGCTAATGATCGAAAAGAGATTCATGATGATTTAAAATCGATAGAAGAAAAGTTGAATGAAAACGATAATAAACTCGATAAATTAGAGAATAAGATGAAATGTTACGAAGATATAAGATGTTTGAATGATATGTTAAAAGATAATGAGAATAATTTGAATGATATAAATGAAAATGTGAAAAAGATAGGTGATGATTTTAAAGACTTGAATGAAGATGATTATTTGAAAGAGAGTAAACTATGTGAAGAAAGTGAAGTGATAGATCCAAAGAAGAACAGTTATATAAATAGTTTGAACGAATTAAAAGAGAAGAGTGTTGAAAGTGAGAATGATCTGAATGAAACAAAGAAAGAATTAGATGAGATAAAAGTAGATGATGATGAAGAAGAAAAAGATATTGAAGAAATGAAAGAAAAATTATTCGAGTTAGGAAATAAAGAAATCGATTTAAGTGTAAAATTCGAGAAACTAAAGAATAATTCAAATGAATTAAAGAATGATTTAAATGATATAAAAGATGTAAAAATGAAATTAATCGAAGAGAAAGAAAAGAATGTAGAAGAAGATTTAAGTGAATTAAAGAAAGAAAATGAAAAATTACATAATCGACTAAAGAAATGTGATAAAGATTTGTTAAAGAATAAAGAAGTGATTGATAAATTAGATAAGCGATTAGAAGATATGAAATGTGAATTGGATGAGAATGAATTAGAAAATTTCGATATTGAGACAAGTAAAATAATTCCAATGAAAGAAGATCTGGAGAATGTGAGAGTGAATGAAATAAAAGAATTAGAACATAATGTAGATGAGATGAATGAAAAATTAGAGAAGTTGAAGAATGAAAAAGACGAAATAGAAGAAAAGTTGAAAGTATTAGAAGATATGAATGATTTAAAAGAAAGTATTGATGATTTAAATAAAGATGTTGAGTTATGTAAAAGATTAGATGATCGAGTTCATAACAAATTGAACAATGTAAAAGAGAATGAAAGTATGTCTAAAGAAAAGATGGATGAAATAGAAGAAGAATTAAAAGATATAGAAAATGAATTATACAGTAAAGAAAAAGAGATATTAAATGAGAATGAAAAATTATTAAATGTCGATGAAAATGCAGAAGATATAGAAGATAAATTGAAAGAAATAAAAGATGATATATTAAGAGAGAAGAAAGAAGTTGAAGAATTAAAGAGTCGATTAGAAAAGTTATGTGATGAAATGGGAATTCCAAAGAAAGATGAGAATTTATATAACCAAGAGATTGAAGAATTAGAAAAAGAGTTAAAAGAAAAAGAAGAAGAATTGAAAGAAGCAGTAAAAGAGAAAGATGAAAATATTTCAAAATTAGAAGAAGAACTAAAGAACAAAGAAGATGAATTAGAGAGATTATGTAATCAACTGGAAAAGCTTGAAGAGAAAGTTGAAGATGATACAATATTGAAATGTGAAATATTAGGTGAGAGTGAAGAAAACGTGAGTGATGAATTGAATAAAGAAGATAATAAAGATAGTAGTGAAGAAATGAATTTGAATGAGATGAAATCATTAGATACAACTGAAAATAAACCAATTGAAGAATATAAGAATGAGATAGATAATTTGAAAGTGAATGTATTAGAAAGTCGATTAAAAGAATTGAAGAACAAAGAAAAATCTTTAGAGAAAGAATTAAATAACAACAAGAAAGAAATGAAGAAGCTTGGTGATGAAAAGATTGGAAAAGATGATAATGATAATAAAGTATTGAATGATATAGACAAAGTGAATGATGAATTGAATGAGAATAAACATGAGATAGATGAAATAGAAAGTAAAATAGAAAGTTTAAAGAATAATAAGAATGAAATGTCAAATGATGAAAAGAGTGAAAAATATGATGAAATCAAGAATGATTTAGACAAAGTAGAAGATAAGTTGAATGAAAATGAAAAGAAACTAGATGATTTAGAAGCTAATGTGAAAAACTTGAAAGATATAAATGAGTTAAACAACAAATGTAAATCAAATGAAGATGAATTGAAAGAATTGAATGAAAATGTTGATAAATTGGAGAATGAGTTAAAAGAATTAGACGAAGGTGATTTTTTGAACGAATCGAAAATAATACCAGAAGAAAAATTAAGAGAAATTAGTGAAGAGAGAAAATTATATGATGTATCTGAACCAAAAAGCGATTGTCCACAAAAAGAGAGCTATATTAATACTGCAAAATATATAAGTAAAGAAGTTGATGAAAGACACAATGATATAAAGAGTCTTAAAAATAAAATAAATGATTTTGTTCTTACAGAAAATGAAAATGAAAATAACGAAGAAATGAAAAATCTAAACGATGATATATCAAAATTGGAAAATGAAATTAGTGAATTAAAATGTATGAATAGCGAATTGGAAAAGGTTATTAATCAAATAAAAACAAGTATATTTGATAAAATAGAAAGTAATTTTGACGATAATAAGTCATTATTGAGGGATGTAGATAAAGAGAATAAGAAATTGAAAGGTGATTTACATGATTTGAATGATTTGAAAATCGATAATGAAACTCTAACAAAAACAGAATCTGAAATAGATGAACAAGATAATAAATTAAAAGAAATAGAAAAAGATATGGTTGATTTAAAATCTAAAATAAAACCTATTAAACACAAGATTAATGATACTCCTGTTGAACAAATCAAATCATTAGAAAATAAACAGAAATATATTGAAGATCAACTGAAAGAAACTGAAATAAAAGAGAAAGAATTGAGAGATAGATTAGATAATTTAGAAGAGGTTGTTAAATTAAAGGATAATATGGATCAATTGAAGTGTGATAGAGATGAATGCAAAAAGAAGAGTGATAAAATAAAGAAAGATATTGATAATATAAAGAATAATAAAGAAAATTATCCAAATATGAATGAAGAAAAGCTAAATGAGATAGAAGATCGATTAAAGAAGATTGAGAATGAAAAATTACCTGAGGTAGATAGTAAAATGGAAAATGATGAAAAAGAGTTGAATGAAATAGATGAGATGAATAATGAAAAATGTCGTTTAGAGATAATAAAGATGAAAGATGATGAGAAAGAATTGAATGATGAATTGAATGAAATAAAGAAAGAATTAGATGATATAAGTCATGAACTAATATCAGCTGAGAAAGATCCTGAAAAGATATTAGCAGAGATGAACAAACTGAAAGAAGAAAAAGAAGATTTAGAAAATGCAAATAATGAAATAATGTCTAAATTAGAAGAAATGGAGAAGAGTCGAAAAGACGATGAAGATGAAGAAAAATTACTGGAAGAAAAACTAGCATCCGTTGAAAATGCATTAAGTGAAGCAAAAGAACAAATCGAAGAGTTGAAAGAAGATAATAATGATTTAGAGAAGCAGATAGAAGAATTAAACAAAGCATTAGAAAGTGTAAAAGAAGGTGAAAACAATTCTCAATATGGTTTATTAAATGAATATATAGATGATGAACTGAAATTATTAGAAGAGAGAGTTGAAAAAATAAATGATTTGGCAGAGTCATGTAAGAATAACTTGAACAAAATTAAAGAAGATAAGGAAATGAAAAAAGATCCAAATATTAAAGAATTAAGTAAATCCATAAAAATTGTTAAACCAAAATTAAAGAGAGTGAATAATGAGATAAAAGAAGAGCGTGATATGTTAAATGAATTTGAAAGTAATCCTGATACAAGTAGTCAATTATTAGATGATTTACATCAAAAGATGGTAATTACTGAAAAATCATTAAATGAGATAGAAAATGATTTGGTTAAAAATCAGTTGTTGAGTGTGAATGGCTTAATGGAAAAGATGGATAAGCTTAAACAAAATGAATTAGAAAATCAGAAATTAAAAGAAGAGATTAAATCAATAGAAGACAAATTGATTAATAATGAAGACTATATTGGTGATGAATCAATTCTTCAAGCAGAAATATTAGGTAATAGTGAATTAAATTCAGGTGAGGATGAAGGTTTATTAATGGATAATGAAATGGGTAATTTAGAAAGTAGTCCTGAGATGATGAAAGATAAAGTTGATGATTTAGAGAATCGTGAAATGCATAACAAAATAGATGAATTAAAGAAAGAATTGAATAATTTAAAGAAATACAGTAAAGAAGATAAACGAGAACTAGAAAAGAAGAATAAAAACCAGATAGGTGAAGATGACAATGATATAAAACTGAAGAAAGATTTAGATGAAATTGATAATAATTTGAAAGATATTGGTGAAGAAATAGAAAAGTGTGAAAAAGCGATTAATAAACTTGAAGAGAATCAAAAAGACTTAGCTGAATTTGAAAAAGCTAATGATCGAAAAGAGATTCATGATGATTTAAAATCGATAGAAGAAAAGTTGAATGAAAACGATAATAAACTCGATAAATTAGAGAATAAGATGAAATGTTACGAAGATATAAGATGTTTGAATGATATGTTAAAAGATAATGAGAATAATTTGAATGATATAAATGAAAATGTGAAAAAGATAGGTGATGATTTTAAAGACTTGAATGAAGATGATTATTTGAAAGAGAGTAAACTATGTGAAGAAAGTGAAGTGATAGATCCAAAGAAGAACAGTTATATAAATAGTTTGAACGAATTAAAAGAGAAGAGTGTTGAAAGTGAGAATGATCTGAATGAAACAAAGAAAGAATTAGATGAGATAAAAGTAGATGATGATGAAGAAGAAAAAGATATTGAAGAAATGAAAGAAAAATTATTCGAGTTAGGAAATAAAGAAATCGATTTAAGTGTAAAATTCGAGAAACTAAAGAATAATTCAAATGAATTAAAGAATGATTTAAATGATATAAAAGATGTAAAAATGAAATTAATCGAAGAGAAAGAAAAGAATGTAGAAGAAGATTTAAGTGAATTAAAGAAAGAAAATGAAAAATTACATAATCGACTAAAGAAATGTGATAAAGATTTGTTAAAGAATAAAGAAGTGATTGATAAATTAGATAAGCGATTAGAAGATATGAAATGTGAATTGGATGAGAATGAATTAGAAAATTTCGATATTGAGACAAGTAAAATAATTCCAATGAAAGAAGATCTGGAGAATGTGAGAGTGAATGAAATAAAAGAATTAGAACATAATGTAGATGAGATGAATGAAAAATTAGAGAAGTTGAAGAATGAAAAAGACGAAATAGAAGAAAAGTTGAAAGTATTAGAAGATATGAATGATTTAAAAGAAAGTATTGATGATTTAAATAAAGATGTTGAGTTATGTAAAAGATTAGATGATCGAGTTCATAACAAATTGAACAATGTAAAAGAGAATGAAAGTATGTCTAAAGAAAAGATAGATGAAATAGAAGAAGAATTAAAAGATATAGAAAATGAATTATACAGTAAAGAAAAGAGATATTAAATGAGAATGAAAAATTATTAAATGTCGATGAAAATGCAGAAGATATAGAAGATAAATTGAAAGAAATAAAAGATGATATATAAGAGAGAAGAAAGAAGTTGAAGAATTAAAGAGTCGATTAGAAAAGTTATGTGATGAAATGGGAATTCCAAAGAAAGATGAGAATTTATATAACCAAGAGATTGAAGAATTAGAAAAAGAGTTAAAAGAAAAAGAAGAAGAATTGAAAGAAGCAGTAAAAGAGAAAGATGAAAATATTTCAAAATTAGAAGAAGAACTAAAGAACAAAGAAGATGAATTAGAGAGATTATGTAATCAACTGGAAAAGCTTGAAGAGAAAGTTGAAGATGATACAATATTGAAATGTGAAATATTAGGTGAGAGTGAAGAAAACGTGAGTGATGAATTGAATAAAGAAGATAATAAAGATAGTAGTGAAGAAATGAATTTGAATGAGATGAAATCATTAGATACAACTGAAAATAAGCCAATTGAAGAATATAAGAATGAGATAGATAATTTGAAAGTGAATGTATTAGAAAGTCGATTAAAAGAATTGAAGAACAAAGAAAAATCTTTAGAGAAAGAATTAAATAACAACAAGAAAGAAATGAAGAAGCTTGGTGATGAAAAGATTGGAAAAGATGATAATGATAATAAAGTATTGAATGATATAGACAAAGTGAATGATGAATTGAATGAGAATAAACATGAGATAGATGAAATAGAAAGTAAAATAGAAAGTTTAAAGAATAATAAGAATGAAATGTCAAATGATGAAAAGAGTGAAAAATATGATGAAATCAAGAATGATTTAGACAAAGTAGAAGATAAGTTGAATGAAAATGAAAAGAAACTAGATGATTTAGAAGCTAATGTGAAAAACTTGAAAGATATAAATGAGTTAAACAACAAATGTAAATCAAATGAAGATGAATTGAAAGAATTGAATGAAAATGTTGATAAATTGGAGAATGAGTTAAAAGAATTAGATGAATGTGACTTTATAGATAAATGTAAGTTAAGCGACAATGAAGAAATAAAAGAAGAAGTAGAAAATCCAAAGAAGAATAGTTATCTATGTGGTTTAAGTAAATTGAATGAAGAATTAAAAGAGAAAGAGAATGAGTTGAAAGAATTGAAAGAAAATATCGACAATTTCTATGTAAATGATCATGAAGATGAAAGTAAAGATTTGAAAGAGTTAAATGATAAATCTGAAAAATTAAACAAAGATATTGAAGATCTAAAGAAAGACATAGATGATATAAATGATACATTAGAATCGATAAAGAAAGACTTATACAACAAGACTGAGAATCAAATACCTGAAAAAGAGAATGAATTGAAAGATTTAAGAAAAGAGAATGAAAAACTAGAAGAAAGACTAAATAAAATAAATGGTGATGAAATAAACAACCAAGATATGTTAGAAAACACCAAGACAGAAATGGATGAAAATACTAATAAGTTGACTGAATTGAAGAATGATTTATCCAAATTGAAAGGAAGTATGAAATCAATAGATGATGGAAATATGTCCAAAGTTCCAGTTGAACAATTAAAAGAATTGGATAAAGAAATGAGTGGAATTGAAGATGATATGAAAGCTTGTAAAGAAAAAGAAAAAGAAATGGAAGATAAGCTAAATGTACTTGAAGAAATGACAAAATTGAATGAAGATTTGAAAGAGTTGAATAAAGATTTAGAACATTGTAAAAACATGGATGATCGAGTTCATAACAAATTGAACAATGTAAAAGAGAATGATAGTATGTCTAAAGAAAAGATGGATGAAATAGAAAAAGAATTAGAGGAAATGATGAAGAATTGAAAGTTAAAGAGAAAGAAATCGAAGATGAGAATGAAAAATTATTAAATGTCGATGAAAGTGATGAAAATGCCAAAAATAAGATGAATGAAATAAAATATGAAATAGAAAAAGAGAAGAAAGAAATTGAAGAATTAAAGAGTCGATTAGAAAAGTTATGTGATGAAATGGGAATTCCAAAGAAAGATGAGAATTTATATAACCAAGAGATTGAAGAATTAGAAAAAGAGTTAAAAGAAAAAGAAGAAGAATTGAAAGAAGCAGTAAAAGAGAAAGATGAAAATATTTCAAAATTAGAAGAAGAACTAAAGAACAAAGAAGATGAATTAGAGAGATTATGTAATCAACTGGAAAAGCTTGAAGAGAAAGTTGAAGATGATACAATATTGAAATGTGAAATATTAGGTGAGAGTGAAGAAAACGTGAGTGATGAATTGAATAAAGAAGATAATAAAGATAGTAGTGAAGAAATGAATTTGAATGAGATGAAATCATTAGATACAACTGAAAGTAAGCCAATTGAAGAATATAAGAATGAGATAGATAATTTGAAAGTGAATGTATTAGAAAGTCGATTAAAAGAATTGAAGAACAAAGAAAAATCTTTAGAGAAAGAATTAAATAACAACAAGAAAGAAATGAAGAAGCTTGGTGATGAAAAGATTGGAAAAGATGATAATGATAATAAAGTATTGAATGATATAGACAAAGTGAATGATGAATTGAATGAGAATAAACATGAGATAGATGAAATAGAAAGTAAAATAGAAAGTTTAAAGAATAATAAGAATGAAATGTCAAATGATGAAAAGAGTGAAAAATATGATGAAATCAAGAATGATTTAGACAAAGTAGAAGATAAGTTGAATGAAAATGAAAAGAAACTAGATGATTTAGAAGCTAATGTGAAAAACTTGAAAGATATAAATGAGTTAAACAACAAATGTAAATCAAATGAAGATGAATTGAAAGAATTGAATGAAAATGTTGATAAATTGGAGAATGAGTTAAAAGAATTAGATGAATGTGACTTTATAGATAAATGTAAGTTAAGCGACAATGAAGAAATAAAAGAAGAAGTAGAAAATCCAAAGAAGAATAGTTATCTATGTGGTTTAAGTAAATTGAATGAAGAATTAAAAGAGAAAGAGAATGAGTTGAAAGAATTGAAAGAAAATATCGACAATTTCTATGTAAATGATCATGAAGATGAAAGTAAAGATTTGAAAGAGTTAAATGATAAATCTGAAAAATTAAACAAAGATATTGAAGATCTAAAGAAAGACATAGATGATATAAATGATACATTAGAATCGATAAAGAAAGACTTATACAACAAGACTGAGAATCAAATACCTGAAAAAGAGAATGAATTGAAAGATTTAAGAAAAGAGAATGAAAAACTAGAAGAAAGACTAAATAAAATAAATGGTGATGAAATAAACAACCAAGATATGTTAGAAAAACACCAAGACAGAAATGGATGAAAATACTAATAAGTTGACTGATTGAAGAATGATTTATCCAAATTGAAAGGAAGTATGAAATCAATAGATGATGGAAATATGTCCAAAGTTCCAGTTGAACAATTAAAAGAATTGGATAAAGAAATGAGTGGAATTGAAGATGATATGAAAGCTTGTAAAGAAAAAGAAAAAGAAATGGAAGATAAGCTAAATGTACTTGAAGAAATGAATAAATTGAATGAAGATTTGAAAGAGTTGAATAAAGATTTAGAACATTGTAAAAACATGGATGATCGACTTCATAACAAATTGAACAATGTAAAAGAGAATGATAGTATGTCTAAAGAAAAGATGGATGAAATAGAAAAAGAATTAGAGGAAATCGATGAAGAATTGAAAGTTAAAGAGAAAGAAATCGAAGATGAGAATGAAAAATTATTAAATGTCGATGAAAGTGATGAAAATGCCAAAAATAAGATGAATGAAATAAAATATGAAATAGAAAAAGAGAAGAAAGAAATTGAAGAATTAAAGAGTCGATTAGAAAAGTTATGTGATGAAATGGGAATTCCAAAGAAAGATGAGAATTTATATAACAAGAGATTGAAGAATTAGAAAAGAGTTAAAAGAAAAAGAAGAAGAATTGAAAGAAGCAGTAAAGAGAAAGATTGAAAATATTTCAAAATTAGAAGAAGAACTAAAGAACAAAAGAAGATGAATTAGAGAGATTATGTAATCAACTGGAAAAGCTTGAGAGAAAGTTGAAGATGATACAATATTGAAATGTGAATATTAGGTGAGAGTGAAGAAAACGTGAGTGATGAATTGAATAAAGAAGATAATAAAGATAGTAGTGAAGAAATGAATTTGAATGAGATGAAATCATTAGATACAACTGAAAGTAAGCCAATTGAAGAATATAAGAATGAGATAGATAATTTGAAAGTGAATGTATTAGAAAGTCGATTAAAAGAATTGAAGAACAAAGAAAAATCTTTAGAGAAAGAATTAAATAACACAAGAAAGAAATGAAGAAGCTTGGTGATGAAAAGATTGGAAAAGATGATAATGATAATAAAGTATTGAATGATATAGACAAAGTGAATGATGAATTGAATGAGAATAAACATGAGATAGATGAAATAGAAAGTAAAATAGAAAGTTTAAAGAATAATAAGAATGAAATGTCAAATGATGAAAAGAGTGAAAAATATGATGAAATCAAGAATGATTTAGACAAAGTAGAAGATAAGTTGAATGAAAATGAAAAGAAACTAGATGATTTAGAAGCTAATGTGAAAAACTTGAAAGATATAAATGAGTTAAACAACAAATGTAAATCAAATGAAGATGAATTGAAAGAATTGAATGAAAATGTTGATAAATTGGAGAATGAGTTAAAAGAATTAGATGAATGTGACTTTATAGATAAATGTAAGTTAAGCGACAATGAAGAAATAAAAGAAGAAGTAGAAAATCCAAAGAAGAATAGTTATCTATGTGGTTTAAGTAAATTGAATGAAGAATTAAAAGAGAAGAGAATGAGTTGAAAGAATTGAAAGAAAATATCGACAATTTCTATGTAAATGATCATGAAGATGAAAGTAAAGATTTGAAAGAGTTAAATGATAAATCTGAAAAATTAAACAAAGATATTGAAGATCTAAAGAAAGACATAGATGATATAAATGATACATTAGAATCGATAAAGAAAGACTTATACAACAAGACTGAGAATCAAATACCTGAAAAAGAGAATGAATTGAAAGATTTAAGAAAAGAGAATGAAAAACTAGAAGAAAGACTAAATAAAATAAATGGTGATGAAATAAACAACCAAGATATGTTAGAAAACACCAAGACAGAAATGGATGAAAATACTAATAAGTTGACTGAATTGAAGAATGATTTATCCAAATTGAAAGGAAGTATGAAAATCAATAGATGATGGAAATATGTCCAAAGTTCCAGTTGAACAATTAAAAGAATTGGATAAAGAAAATGAGTGGAATTGAAGATGATATGAAAGCTTGTAAAGAAAAAAAAAGAAATGGAAGATAAGCTAAATGTACTTGAAGAAATGACCAAATTGAATGAAAATCTAAATGACTTAAACGAAGAATATGATAATGATGTGAATAGAATTAACAATGCAATGGAACAATTGAACAAACATAAAGAAAATCCAAATAATGATGAATCTGTAATGAAGTGATATACAGAAATTTGAAAGTGATTTAAATGAAGTAAAATAGCATTAAATACTATAAAGGAGATGTTAGATTCAACACAAGATAGAATCAATAAGATTGATGAAAATGATAAAGAGAATAGTGAAAATGAAATTCAAGAATGTAAGAAAGTTCAAGATGAAATTAAAGAGAAATTGAATGATATTAATATAAAGTTAGATGATGAGGTTAAGAAATATGATGGGTTAATTCCAGAAAATGTGGATGAAAAAGAAGAAGAGATTAAAGCATTAAAAGAACAAGTAAGTGAATTACAGAAGCAATTAGATGAATAGAAAACAATACAGAAATTGTTCCAATTGAAAAGAATGTATTGGTAGAATTTGTAAGAGATAGAGTGGAAATATTAGATGAAGATAATGACACAATAGCAAAAGCAGCAGGAGAATTAGAAAAACAAATCAATAACTATAAGAGTATAACATTACAATCAAAGTCAGAAATTGATAAATTAAGTCAATCATTAGAAGAAAATAAAGAAAGAGATTGAATCTTGTCCATCCATATTAGAGAATTACAATAAAGACATTGATGATTATGTAGAAGAGAAGAGTACAAGTTGTGATAAACTGATTGATATTTATTCTCGTGTTTTAGAGACTGAAAGATCAATAAAACAAACAGAAGAGTTATTATTTGATTCTCAAATCTTGAATAATGTTATTGTGAATGAAGTTGTTCCATTATCTACAGATTATTCTACAATAAAAGATAATTTCACCATTTCTATAGAAGAAAGAATGAAAATTTG
>NGBS01000323.1:0-75570 GCA_002245135.1 Proteromonas lacertae
GATTAGAAAAGTTATGTGATGAAATGGGAATTCCAAAGAAAGATGAGATTTATATAACCAAGAGATTGAAGAATTAGAAAAAGAGTTAAAAGAAAAAGAAGAAGAATTGAAAGAAGCAGTAAAAGAGAAGATGAAAATATTTCAAAATTAGAAGAAGAACTAAAGAACAAAGAAGATGAATTGATTAATCAACTGGAAAAGCTTGAAGAGAAAGTTGAAGATGATACAATATTGAAATGTGAAATATTAGGTGAGAGTGAAGAAAACGTGAGTGATGAATTGAATAAAGAGATAATAAAGATAGTAGTGAAGAAAGAATTGAGATGATGAAAGATAAAGTTGATGAAGTAAGAATTGAAATATAACAAATAGATGATATTAAAGTGAAAGAATTGAATAATTAAAGAAAAAGTAAAAAGAATAAAAAACTTTAGAAAAGAATTAAATAACAACAAGAAGAAATGAAGAAGCTTGGTGATGAAAAGAAAAAATGATGAAATGATAATAAAGTATTGAATGATATAGACAAAGTGAATGATGAATTGAAAAGTGAGAATAAATTGATTAATAAATAGAAAGTAAAATAAAAAGATTAGAATGAAAAAGTAATGATGAAAAGAGATGAAATCAAGATGATTTAGAAAAGTAGAAGATAAGTTGAATGAAAATGAAAAGAAACTAGATGATTTAGAAGCTAATGTGAAAAACTTGAAAGATATAAATGAGTTAAACAACAAATGTAAATCAAATGAAGATGAATTGAAAGAATTGAATGAAAATGTTGATAAATTGGAGAATGAGTTAAAAGAATTAGATGAATGTGACTTTATAGATAAATGTAAGTTAAGCGACAATGAAGAAATAAAGAAGAAGTAGAAATCCAAAGAAGAATAGTTATCTATGTGGTTTAAGTAAATTGAATGAAGAATTAAAAGAGAAGAGAAAGTGAGAATGATCTGAATGAAACAAAGAAAGAATTAGATGAGATAAAAGTAGATGATGATGAAGAAGAAAAAGATATTGAAGAAATGAAAGAAAAATTATTCGAGTTAGGAAATAAAGAAATCGATTTAAGGTGTAAAATTCGAGAAACTAAAGAATAATTCAAATGAATTAAAGAATGATTTAAATGATATAAAAGATGTAAAAATGAAATTAATCGAAGAGAAAGAAAAGAATGTAGAAGAAGATTTAAGTGAATTAAAGAAAGAAAATGAAAAATTACATAATCGACTAAAGAAATGTGATAAAGATTTGTTAAAGAATAAAGAAGTGATTGATAAATTAGAATAAGCGATTAGAAGATATGAAATGTGAATTGGATGAGAATGAATTAGAAAATTTCGATATTGAGACAAGTAAAATAATTCCAATGAAAGAAGATCTGGAGAATGTGAGAGTGAATGAAATAAAAGAATTAGAACATAATGTAGATGAGATGAATGAAAAATTAGAGAAGTTGAAGAATGAAAAAGACGAAATAGAAGAAAAGTTGAAAGTATTAGAAGATATGAATGATTTAAAAGAAAGTATTGATGATTTAAATAAAGATGTTGAGTTATGTAAAAGATTAGATGATCGAGTTCATAACAAATTGAACAATGTAAAAGAGAATGAATAGTATGTCTAAAGAAAAGATAGATGAAATAGAAGAAGAATTAAAAGATATAGAAAATGAATTATACAGTAAAGAAAAGAGATATTAAATGAGAATGAAAAATTATTAAATGTCGATGAAAATGCAGAAGATATAGAAGATAAATTGAAAGAAATAAAAGATGATATATTAAGAGAGAAGAAAGAAGTTGAAGAATTAAAGAGTCGATTAGAAAAGTTATGTGATGAAATGGGAATTCCAAAGAAAGATGAGAATTTATATAACCAAGAGATTGAAGAATTAGAAAAAGAGTTAAAAGAAAAAGAAGAAGAATTGAAAGAAGCAGTAAAAGAGAAAGATGAAAATATTTCAAAATTAGAAGAAGAACTAAAGAACAAAGAAGATGAATTAGAGAGATTATGTAATCAACTGGAAAAGCTTGAAGAGAAAGTTGAAGATGATACAATATTGAAATGTGAAATATTAGGTGAGAGTGAAGAAAACGTGAGTGATGAATTGAATAAAGAAGATAATAAAGATAGTAGTGGAAGAAATGAATTTGAATGAGATGAAATCATTAGATACAACTGAAAATAAACCAATTGAAGAATATAAGAATGAGATAGATAATTTGAAAGTGAATGTATTAGAAAGTCGATTAAAAGAATTGAAGAACAAAGAAAAATCTTTAGAGAAAGAATTAAATAACAACAAGAAAGAAATGAAGAAGCTTGGTGATGAAAAGATTGGAAAAGATGATAATGATAATAAAGTATTGAATGATATAGACAAAGTGAATGATGAATTGAATGAGAATAAACATGAGATAGATGAAATAGAAAGTAAAATAGAAAGTTTAAAGAATAATAAGAATGAAATGTCAAATGATGAAAAGAGTGAAAAATATGATGAAATCAAGAATGATTTAGACAAAGTAGAAGATAAGTTGAATGAAAATGAAAAGAAACTAGATGATTTAGAAGCTAATGTGAAAAACTTGAAAGATATAAATGAGTTAAACAACAAATGTAAATCAAATGAAGATGAATTGAAAGAATTGAATGAAAATGTTGATAAATTGGAGAATGAGTTAAAAGAATTAGATGAATGTGACTTTATAGATAAATGTAAGTTAAGCGACAATGAAGAAATAAAAGAAGAAGTAGAAAATCCAAAGAAGAATAGTTATCTATGTGGTTTAAGTAAATTGAATGAAGAATTAAAAGAGAAAGAGAATGAGTTGAAAGAATTGAAAGAAAATATCGACAATTTCTATGTAAATGATCATGAAGATGAAAATAAAGATTTGAAAGAGTTAAATGATAAATCTGAAAAATTAAACAAAGATATTGAAGATCTAAAGAAAGACATAGATGATATAAATGATACATTAGAATCGATAAAGAAAGACTTATACAACAAGACTGAGAATCAAATACCTGAAAAAGAGAATGAATTGAAAGATTTAAGAAAAGAGAATGAAAAACTAGAAGAAAGACTAAATAAAATAAATGGTGATGAAATAAACAACCAAGATATGTTAGAAAACACCAAGACAGAAATGGATGAAAATACTAATAAGTTGACTGAATTGAAGAATGATTTATCCAAATTGAAAGGAAGTATGAAATCAATAGATGATGGAAATATGTCCAAAGTTCCAGTTGAACAATTAAAAGAATTGGATAAAGAAATGAGTGGAATTGAAGATGATATGAAAGCTTGTAAAGAAAAAGAAAAAGAAATGGAAGATAAGCTAAATGTACTTGAAGAAATGACCAAATTGAATAAAGATTTGAAAGAGTTGAATAAAGATTTAGAACATTGTAAAAACATGGATGATCGAGTTCATAACAAATTGAACAATGTAAAAGAGAATGATAGTATGTCTAAAGAAAAGATGGATGAAATAGAAAAAGAATTGAATGAAATTGATGAAGAATTGAAAGTTAAAGAGAAAGAAATCGAAGATGAAAATGAAAAATTATTAAATGTCGATGAAAGTGATGAAAATGCCAAAAATAAGATGAATGAAATAAAATATGAAATAGAAAAAGAGAAGAAAGAAATTGAAGAATTAAAGAGTCGATTAGAAAAGTTATGTGATGAAATGGGAATTCCAAAGAAAGATGAGAATTTATATAACCAAGAGATTGAAGAATTAGAAAAAGAGTTAAAAGAAAAAGAAGAAGAATTGAAAGAAGCAGTAAAAGAGAAAGATGAAAATATTTCAAAATTAGAAGAAGAACTAAAGAACAAAGAAGATGAATTAGAGAGATTATGTAATCAACTGGAAAAGCTTGAAGAGAAAGTTGAAGATGATACAATATTGAAATGTGAAATATTAGGTGAGAGTGAAGAAAACGTGAGTGATGAATTGAATAAAGAAGATAATAAAGATAGTAGTGAAGAAATGAATTTGAATGAGATGAAATCATTAGATACAACTGAAAATAAACCAATTGAAGAATATAAGAATGAGATAGATAATTTGAAAGTGAATGTATTAGAAAGTCGATTAAAAGAATTGAAGAACAAAGAAAAATCTTTAGAGAAAGAATTAAATAACAACAAGAAAGAAATGAAGAAGCTTGGTGATGAAAAGATTGGAAAAGATGATAATGATAATAAAGTATTGAATGATATAGACAAAGTGAATGATGAATTGAATGAGAATAAACATGAGATAGATGAAATAGAAAGTAAAATAGAAAGTTTAAAGAATAATAAGAATGAAATGTCAAATGATGAAAAGAGTGAAAAATATGATGAAATCAAGAATGATTTAGACAAAGTAGAAGATAAGTTGAATGAAAATGAAAAGAAACTAGATGATTTAGAAGCTAATGTGAAAAACTTGAAAGATATAAATGAGTTAAACAACAAATGTAAATCAAATGAAGATGAATTGAAAGAATTGAATGAAAATGTTGATAAATTGGAGAATGAGTTAAAAGAATTAGATGAATGTGACTTTATAGATAAATGTAAGTTAAGCGACAATGAAGAAATAAAAGAAGAAGTAGAAAATCCAAAGAAGAATAGTTATCTATGTGGTTTAAGTAAATTGAATGAAGAATTAAAAGAGAAAGAGAATGAGTTGAAAGAATTGAAAGAAAATATCGACAATTTCTATGTAAATGATCATGAAGATGAAAGTAAAGATTTGAAAGAGTTAAATGATAAATCTGAAAAATTAAACAAAGATATTGAAGATCTAAAGAAAGACATAGATGATATAAATGATACATTAGAATCGATAAAGAAAGACTTATACAACAAGACTGAGAATCAAATACCTGAAAAAGAGAATGAATTGAAAGATTTAAGAAAAGAGAATGAAAAACTAGAAGAAAGACTAAATAAAATAAATGGTGATGAAATAAACAACCAAGATATGTTAGAAAACACCAAGACAGAAATGGATGAAAATACTAATAAGTTGACTGAATTGAAGAATGATTTATCCAAATTGAAAGGAAGTATGAAATCAATAGATGATGGAAATATGTCCAAAGTTCCAGTTGAACAATTAAAAGAATTGGATAAAGAAATGAGTGGAATTGAAGATGATATGAAAGCTTGTAAAGAAAAAGAAAAAGAAATGGAAGATAAGCTAAATGTACTTGAAGAAATGAATAAATTGAATGAAAATCTAAATAACTTAAACGAAGAATATGATAATGATGTGAATAGAATAAACAATGCAATGGAACAATTGAACAAACATAAAGAAAATCCAAATAATGATGAATCTGTAATGAATGATATACAGAAATGTGAAAATGAAGTAAAATTAGCATTAGATACAATAAAGGAGATGTTAGATTCAAACAAAGATAGAATTAATAAGATTGATGAAAGTGACAAAGAGAATAGTGAAAATGAAATTCAAGAATGTAAGAAAGTTCAAGATGAAATTAAAGAGAAATTGAATGATATTAATATAAAGTTAGATGATGAGTTTAAGAAATATGATGGGTTAATTCCAGAAAATGTGGATGAAAAAGAAGAAGAGATTAAAGCATTAAAAGAACAAGTAAGTGAATTACAGAAGCAATTAGATGAAATAGAAAACAATACAGAAATTGTTCCAATTGAAAAGAATGTATTGGTAGAATTTGTAAGAGATAGAGTGGAAATATTAGATGAAGATAATGACACAATAGCAAAAGCAGCAGGAGAATTAGAAAAACAAATCAATAACTATAAGAGTATATCTACATTACAATCAAAGTCAGAAATTGATAAATTAAGTCAATCATTAGAAGAAATAAAGAAAGAGATTGAATCTTGTCCATCCATATTAGATAATTACAATAAAGACATTGATGATTATGTAGAAGAGAAGAGTACAAGTTGTGATAAACTGATTGATATTTATTCTCGTGTTTTAGAGACTGAAAGATCAATAAAACAAACAGAAGAGTTGTTATTTGATTCTCAAATCTTGAATAATGTTATTGTGAATGAAGTTGTTCCATTATCTACAGATTATTCTACAATAAAAGATAATTTCACTATTTCTATAGAAGAAAGAATGAAAATTGTGGAATATAATATGAATAATTATGAGAATTTATTACATAGATTAGATAAATTGGTAAATGAATATACAAATATGGCAAATGTCAAACAAAGTAAAGTAGAATTGTATACAATTGAATTGAAGAAATTATCATCAGAATTAGTTAGTATGAAGAAATCATTCAAACAATATCAAACAGCTAATTCAAAGAAAGATCTAAATGGAAATGAATATGTCGAATTAGATTCAAATATAACAAAACTTGAGAATGATCTGACTCAATCTAGAGAATCTGTAATGAATTTAATAGAAAATGTTGAAAATTCAAAATTACTCAACGAGATAAAGAATAAAGATGAATCATTGAATGAGAAATGTGAATATTTATCATCACAATCATCAATTCAAATTCAATTAGAAACATTAGAGAATAATAAACACATCGACCAAACAAAAGTAGCTGTTATTAGAGAAAAATATGATAAATGTATTGAGATATTAGATAAATGTAATAAAGAATTGAAAGAAGATTTAGAAACAATAAACAATTTAGATGAAGAAAGTGAAAATATAATCAGTGAAGTAAATATGGATAAGAATAATGAAATGAAAAAAGAATTACTTAAATCAGAAATTGATTTAGAAAAGACAGAATCAGATATAAATAACATTAGAACTATGATGACTTTATTAGAAGAAATAACAAACGCTATGTTGGATGATAAATTGAAAGATCAATATAAAGAATTAATGAATTCACAAATTGATAGTTTATCCAATATGAATGAAACAATGGGAAATCAATCGAAGAGATTAAATGAAAGAATTGACTCTCTATCAAAAGATCCAAATTGTATGGTGAATATTGATAATTTAGAAGAACAAATGAAAGAAATAGAAGAATCTAAAGATGAGAATATGAAAAAATTAGAAGAATGTGAAAGGAGATTAAAAGAACTTCAAAATACTGATGATAGAGATCCATCCAAAGCAAACGAAATGGTAAAACTGAATAATGAAATATCTGAATTAAGTAAAGCAATAAATGAATCATCAGATAAAATGAATAAGATAAATGATACAGTTAATACATTAGAAACTATAGCAATGGCTAATTCTGAATTAGATGATGCAGAAAAAGAACAAAAATTGAATAAATCTGCTTTAGATGAGATGAAGCAAACTGTTGGAGGATTGGAATATTGTGAATATGTAAATCAAAATGCAATTAAAGATATTAATAATGATTTGAATTCATTGAAAAGAAGTCTTGAAGGAAATGATGATTCAATTAATGATATTAAATATTCAGTAAATGCAATGGAAAAAGTAAGTGATAGTGTAACATCAAAACAATTGAATAATCTTAAACAGAATCTTCAACATTTACAAGATGTTAGAAATAAACCACGTAATGATATACAAGATATACATAGTAAATTAGATAAATCTTATCTTGATGATATGGAAAGATTAGAAAAAATAGTAGAAGATACAGAAAATACTACTGCAAATGATTTAAGAAAAGCAAAAGAGGAGAATGAAAAAGAGAAAGGGAAATTATTGAATAAGATAGAAGATTTAGAAAAAGAGGTAGATCGTTTGATTGTGGAAGGTGGTAAAGAAAAGAGAAAGCAATTGGAAGGTGAATTAAATAAACTGAAGAAGCAATTGAATGAAGCTGAAAGAGAAGAGAAAAGATTAAGTGATGAGAAAGATAGACAAGAAAAAGGATGGAATTGTTGTAAAGAGAATTCAAAGGCATTAATGGAAGAAAGTAACAGATTAAAAGAAGAAATAGAAAGATTAGAGAATGAGTTGAAGGATGCTGATGAAAGATTAGCTGAGAATGATAAACTTATAAAGAATCAGAAACAAATGTATGATGATCTTGATGATGAGTATAATAATCTATTGAATAAGACCAAGAATCAAAATATAGAGAATCCTGAAGTTCAAGAATTAAAGAGATATGTTGGCAAAGCAAGAATGTCTGTAATGGCTGCTAAATCTGCCTATGCTGAAGTAAGGCATTATGAAGTTCCACCACCAGAAAAGCCATATAAGATTGTAATGTGTTGTTTATATTTTGTTGGTATAATTAATGAAGATCAATTTGTGAATGGATTAGGTAGAGAATGTGATTTGAATTATGATCCTCATGATCCAGATTATAAACTAACAGAACAAGCAAAATGGAACTTTGTTAGAAGATATGTTGATTTTGATTTCGTTAAATCAAATCTGTGATTATGATATATTATCTGATAAGAATGATGACTGAAAAGAGAATGTTAAGTCAAATCAGAGATGTATTGCTAGATATAACTCCTCAAGAAATAGATAATTATTCAAAAGCATTTACAGTTTCATTGAATTTGTTAAGATCTTATTTAGATTTGTATGATGCAGCGAATCGTGTAAGAGGATTAGCTGAATTAACTCCAAAGGAAATGATGTATAGAATATTGAATGTAAGTGATAAAATAACAACGTCATTCAATTCAACCAATAGCGAATTGAAGAAGATTAGAAATGAAGCTGAAAGTATTCTTAAAAGCCATCAAGAAGATACTAAAGGAGATGTTTTCAAAGTTAAAGCAAGTAGAAAGTTCGATGAATTATGCAGTGATGTTTCTCAAGCTTATCATGATTTACAATATGCTTTAACGCCAGATCCATCTGATACAGAAAAGAATTGGCAAGAAGTATCTAAGGCATTGAAAAAGAGTATGGAAAAAGACATGCAATCAAATAATAAGCCATTCAATTTACAGAAGAAAAAACCTGTAAGAAGTATGAAAAAGAAGTATTAAATATTATTATAATGTTTTAATTATATATAAATGTGTTTTTTAATTAAATAATGACAATATTTTTTTCCAAAAGTTATTATCATTAATTAATATAAATTCAATTATTTTTTTTATTAATTCTTTATTATTTATCATCGTTTTTATACTTCTTTCATTTTTTTATCTAATTCTTTTTGTTCTTTTAAATGTATTTTATTATTTATAATTTAGCATAATATATATCAAATTATCTATTTTATAATAAAACATAAATATACATTAGACTTCATTATTGTATTTAATCAAAAATCTACTTTTTTCAACATCATTGTCATTAAAAATAGTATAGCAACAAAGTTACTGTTGTCTCTGATAACAATATAGGCAAATAAATTCATTATTACAGAAATATTTTTCAAACATATTTGAAGTTTCAAAATATATAGTCGTTTCTAATTATCATTTTTCTCTTCTATTTTCTTTAATTTTAAGTTTATCATTTATTAAATTTTGTAGTATTCGTATTTTAAGCAGTATGCATAAAAATTCTCCATATAAAGTAAAACATTATGTTGAAAAGGAACATTTGAAGAAAACAGACGAATATATAGCATCATTTGTAAGTAGATCGATGAAATTGTATATTAGTATATTTACATTTTATAGTTCAAGTGAAAAAGGTGATGTAGATGTTTGTAGTGCAGAGAATATTGCATCAATGAATTTAAAATACGAAAAGAGTATATCTGTTAATGAAGATGAATCAAAACATATTCCATTTTATAAAATCCCAGAAGATATTAAATCCACTGTTTTATCAATTGTTCAGTCGAATGTATAGAATTATTAGTTTATAATAATAGAAAATAGATAAAGAAGTTCAAACATCTTTGGAGTTAATTTCGTTAATGTGTATAAATAGGTTAATAAAATGCAATTCAAAGTATATATTAGTATAACATATATGCATAATAGACTAAAGAATTCATCTTCATCACATAAATTGGTGAGATTGTCAAAAATTGATAATCCTTTTCTGTATAATTAGTTAAATATATATGTTTTATAGGAAATATAAAAAAACAAAACATCGTACAAGTCACAAAGAATAATAATAATAATAATAATAATATATTTCTAAATCTCTTACTTTTTAGTTGGTGTTGTTTTTATCAAATTTGATAATTTGGATATATAATTGTCAATTTCAACTCGGACTTAATCTTGGATGCATAAATACTACTTTTTCACCTGGAAATGCACAACACATTTCATGAACATTATAATTGGAATGACTAACACTACCTACCCAACTAGTAGATAAAGTGTCAGCATTCATTTTATCAAATATTGCTTTATGATATCCAACATTTGTTTTTACTACTTGACTATATTCATCAGTTTGAGTGGGATTATCTGGAAATGAGGTAGATTCATAAATATATTGAGCCATTGCATCATGAGGATATAAACGAAATGCTACAGATGGACCATTATTTTTACCAGCCACAATTTGAACATTATCATTCATTTTTGATAATTTTTCTCTCAAATAATTTGCATTTTGTAAACCGTGAGATACAAGAGTTTGCATACCATCTTTGCCTAAAGACATAAGTGATCCATATGCGCCAAAAACACCAACACCTCCTCTACTACATTCAATGGTAGATTCAAATCGATGAGTTGGATCTTCAGACATAAAATAAGTGAATGTTTTTGGGTCATGATGTAAATTGTAAAAGTCCTTTTTATTTTTGAATAATATCATTGAGGATATATATGGAGCAAATCCCCACTTGTGAAAATCAATTGTAAGTGAATCTGCTAAATATAAATATTTATATATCTCATTGACTGATTGTATTGCTATAGAATAACAACAATAATAAAGAAGAAATAATAATAATAAATACATTCAATAGTTTTTTCATTAATACCAAGTGGATTTTTATCAAAATCATAATCTCTAAAATACACTAAAGGCCAACCAACAGCAGTATCAGCATGTAAATGTGGTTTAACTGTAATATTATACTTTTTACACATTTCTTCACGAATATCATAAACAGCTTTGATATTATCAATAGCAAATGTATCAGTTGTTCCTAATGTAATTAATATAACAGGAACTTTCAAATTCATTTTGAAACAACTTTCTAAAGTAGTTCTAAAATCACGTAAATCTATTTGATTGGTGTTATTAAGTTTCAATTCAACTGTAAATTCTTTAGCTCCTACACCTAATGTGGATAGTACTGTCTTGTTGCTGTAATGCCCTGCTTGTGAAAATATGAATCTAAATGGTCCACATCTTTTTAAACCATTTTGTTCACTCTCTGGAAATTGCTTTCTTATTCCTGCTAAATAACCATACATATTACACATTGTTCCACCTTGAGTGAATAGCCCAATACTTTCATTTGGATTGAAACCTACTAGATTTGACATTATTCTTGAGATTGTATCTTCAATATCAGCTGCCATTCTAGAATCTACATTTAGATTAAATCTAATTAAACATACATTCATAATGTACTAAATTTGAATTACTAATTAGACCTACTATACTAGCATATAATGCACCATCACAACTCATTGTAGCTACATTTTCAGCTGATCTTCTTGAACACCAATTCTTACAAATTGCTCCCATCAGTTGCAATCTTTGACGAATCTCAGGAATATCCTTTTCTCCTGTAATACCTTTTGTTATTATTTCCTGATTTAACATTAACTTCTGTAATTCATCACCCTTTTCCATAAAATCATTTGGCATAGGGTTTATTCCTGGGAAGGACATCTGAAAGTCTGTCAATGGTTTTAAATCAGAAGATTTAAAGACGCACCAATAATTTGGATTTCTCGAAAAATTGTATTCGATAATCTTTTTATAGTTTTGTTGAAATACTTTACTTAGAGCATTTTTGAAAGACATAATGAAAAAAAAAGATATAAAAACGTAGAAAATATTAGAGAAATGAACATTATACTCCTGTAATTTGTAATTTGTTATAGAGTTAAGCTAGAATTAACTCTTCAACATCAAGTTGCAGTATATCACACTCACAACCTAACAAAGAGCCAACACTTGGATTTGTTCTTCCTAAGTCACTATGAACAAACTCCTTGATATAAGTTCCTCCTGAACTTAATAAATGAAGAATGAAAAAGTGTGGATTAATGTACTCTGTTTTCATTGAATAAATCATCTTCTTTCTCTCCATTAAAGATCTCCTATGTAATACTCGAACTGGAGTTTGTTGTAATACTTCCAAGTTAATAACATTATCTAATTTCTCATATAATAACTCTGGTGTCACTTTTTCTGAAGATTGAACAACACAAACATAGGATTTCTTCTTAGCCTCTGCATTCTGTTGTAACATATCAAAAGTTGATTTTTCACACACTCTCAAACTATTTACACCAACTCTATCATCTTGATTAATCTCATCTTCTAATTGTTTAAGTTCTTCTTCTGTAAGAGTTTCTCTTTTAGAATCTAATAATTCAACAACAAAAGGTCTTCCTTTACCTAACATTCTAACATTCACATCTTCTCTACCAGCTGCATGGAATTTGGATGATTCTGCATGAAACATACTTTCAGTTGGTTTTGAGATAATTTCAGATAGACTTCCAACTATTCTACAAGTTGAATTATCAATTAACCATGGTGTTTGACTTAGATATCTATCGAATTTATTATAGAAACCATATAAATAAATTGAACTTCGTTTTATTGTACATGTTACTGTTGGATAAGTTGATAAAGATGAAGGAGGAGACTAAATATATAAAATATTAACAATATAATATATATATATATATATATATATATATATATAAATACAATGAATGTAGATGGAGGTGTATCATAATTAAATTCCAATAATTTATTTGTTAAACTTCTAATACTACTATCTAATGAACTTCTTTCTTTCTCCTTTCTAGATCTTTTCCTAGCTTTTTCAGAATCGATTGGATTTAATAACCATTTATAATCTTCGTTAGTTTCTGGATGAGATATATCATAATATAATTCAAAATTTGATTCTCTCATATATTCTGAGGATGGTAAATACTCTTTTACAATTGGAGTTAAAATGTATTTTAATATATCTTTTAATTCTAGTATTGTTAATTCAGTAGGTTTTTTAAGTATTAAATTTGATTTGTACAGATTATAAAGAGATGAAAATTGACGAACAATGTATGAATTTGGGAAATGAAAACTCATTGAAAATTTACTTACTTCATAATTTGTTTCTTTGCATAACTTTTCTAAAGCTTCTCTGAATATTCCTTTTGAAATAAATGCATCTTGTAATAGACCTAAACAGATTGGACATATTTTATCAAACTTCACTTCTTCATTGATATATTTAGATATTGCATTAGCAATATCACTTTCTGATGATCTAGTAATTATAATTTCAATAATACAAGTAAAATTGTTGATTAACACAATTAGACAATCTTAATATGCACCTTGGACAACATCCAAATGAATTAAGTTGTGATATACTTTGTGAAGAAAGTGTCAAGCTAGATGGGTTTAATTCGATTGACATTATAAATATATTCGTTTTAATAATTCAATTTAAATTTAAATTTTGTTGATTATATCTGTAAATATGAATTCAATTCAAATTCCAGAAGTATTTTCTTATATAATATATTGTGTAGGAGGTGTATACACAAGAGGTAGTTAATGTAATTGAAGATATTCAAAATGTATGTAATTTAGTGTTTATATGATGTAGGGAATTAAAAGATTAGTTGAAAATTTAAATTCTCTGAATAATAATCTTGAATATACATGCGAATTAGTATTCTTTAAAAAAATATTGTAATTAGGGACAAGAGACTGAGAAATTAGCAAATATATGGTCATGCATAGGAAAACAAACACCTGAAGAAGATAATAATAAGTAGATAGTATGTTTATAATTTAAATTTTTATTTAATTGATTAAATGTGATGTTTTTACCATACTTTTAATCACTAAATGGTGTAGTACCAACTACAGTTTTTATCTCTGTTATATTTGAACATTCTTTCAACCATCTCTTTATATTTGGGTATAAATCACTTTCTTCTTTAGACAAAGTGTTACTAAATAAAGGCAAACAAACACAGAATAATGGCACATCTGCAAATGTGAAATTATCTCCTAACATGAATTTCTTCCCTTCCAATTCATTGTTTATAATATCTACATGTTGTTTTATATCTTTTAAGGTTGTTTCATAATTTGGAGATTCTTTTGGTAATTTCAACAATGAATTATAGGGTCTTTCTAATTCATTCATTGAAAAATCAGTCCACTATTCATTATGAAATATAAAAGAATAATTATACTCTATCAATCAAACCTTGATCAAATAATGTATTTCCTAAATATTTTTTAGCTGAATGGTTTGTTTGAAATATCCTGAAAATAGCATTAGACTGAGTAAACTTGTAATAACCCATTGATAATATTGGTGCCTAATTAAATCTTGCATATATTATACCTGCTCATTTTCACCAACATTCTTAGTTCTAGGAATAAAATGAGTTAATTGAGCTGCAATTGACACCTAGGAACAATATTACTTCATTGACTATACTTTATTCGATTCAATGCTCTTATTTGCAATTAAATTAAACATACCATTGACTGTATCCATAGCGAGGAATTAACAAAATGAAAGAAAAGAGAAGAATATCTCAAACCTGTTTGAAGTGTTTTTGTTTTTTATTTCATTCACTTGAAATGGTATGTGATAAATGCGCTAAGAAACTACAAAAAATAATTGTACCAGATACTTGGAAAGAAGGTTCTATGAATAATACAGGTGGTGAAAAAGCTGGTATAGAATTATATTTTATTCTATTAAATTAGGAGGTAAAGGAAAAGGCAGAGAAGTTAATCCTAACCAATTACTATCGAAGTTAAAGAATAATAGGTAAGATTATCGAGATATAGTTCTCTAGATTTACACAAGATGGTTCCCATATATGTAGAATATGTAAGAAACCTGTTCATCAATGGGCTAATTATTGTAACGATTGTGCTTATAAAAAAGGAATTTGTGCTAGATGTGGTAAAAAAGTGGTAGACACTTCAGAATATAGAATGAGTAGTAGATAGGAGTAAAGTATTTCTAAGTATTTATTATATTTGTTTTTTTGATTATGATTTGTTTGTTTTATCTCTTACCATAATAAACAATAACAATAACAATGTAATAATAATATAATAGTAAGCAATTTTACAGGAGATTTAAACGAAAAAAATGTATAAAAGAAAGAATTGTTGTTTTTTTAGTTTGAATTAAAATTAGGTCTTTAATTGGGAGTAGGAGAAATTGGTCTAGAATTAGCCATCGGCTCATTAGTTGCTTTAAACGCTTTATATTCATCACTTTCTAAGAATTGATCTAACAATTCACTCTCCATCTTTGTCTCAGCTACTTTTTCAGCTGGTAAGAATAGAGCAGGGTTTGGATCTTTGTATGATGATTCTATTTTTGTATAAACATCTTCAGGTAAATCAATATGCATCTTACAATTCTTTAATATATATTTATGAACAATTTTATTTGATTTGACTTTCATAAAACCAGAATCTGGAATTAATTTATATTCTTCAGCTTCAATCCAAAAGAAGAATAGATTTATTTCTATATATATATATATAATATATACGTTTAACTCTAGTGCAAAATAATTTGAAATAATTTGAACAAATAGGATGATGTAAAACATCTTGAATATGTTGAACAACTAATACTTTCTTAATCTCTTCTTCCATCTTAACTTCTTTAACTCTATCTTTCTTTTGTTTCTTATCAGAATTCACTACTTTAATCATCTCAGCACATTGATCACTCATTACAAATGATGGAAATAGTGAATCTTTCATCAATGCATATACTTCATCAATTGCATGTTGGAACATTCGTGGAGATGGCTCTTTTTTCGCTAAACTTGCTTCTGTAAATGCTAAGGCTTCTTTTGATACAGTAACTGGCTGTCTTGCTGTTTTAGCTAAGTATCTTTGATATATTTTCTTACCTCTTGCTGCTGACAATTGTGATTTTGGTATTCTCATAAAATCTTCTACATCTATCCAGAAGTATAAACAAGCATCATAAAACTGTGCTGATAAATATAATTCAAAGTATTTACAGTAATGCGATGTATGTAAAATATCATCGAAACTGATTGGACATTCAAATTTTACATCTGTTAAATAGGTATCTTCAATATCATGAGCATTTTCTAAGAATTTCAAATATGTTGGATTTTGTAAGAAATTGAAATATTCTTCATTTTCCAATACTTGTACTACTTCATTCACTATATTATCGAACAAAGTTGGTTTACATTCTGAAGCTAATCCAATCTTAGATCTTACAGATTTCTTCAAAGTTTCATCGATATTTAATTCTTGTTTACTCCCTCTTTGAATGTATTTAACATATATTTTTCTAGCTCTTCCCATTATATAATCCTTCCTTGTCATTGGAATAGCTTTATACTCTTGCACTTCTTTATAAAAACGTATTAAATTACGATTTAATGGATTCTGTATTGATCCATCAAACATTTGACACAAGGTTTGATTTAATAAGATTTCTGTAATAGTATGGACAGCTTTGGATGTAATATTTGTTAATAATTGAAAATCTTGATGACTGGCTCTTCTATTCTTCTTATTTTCAGCTTCTTCTTCATATTGGTGGTATTCCTCTGACTCTAAAAATGCATCTAAATAATTCTCCATCAAAAATGTTAATGACATATCACTTGATAGATTAAATACATCATATGGATATTGACCTTCTCCATCCCATGTTCCTAGTCGATCTACTACTGCTTTTGCTATATTTGAATCATCAATAACTTGTTGCAATGCTCCTTTACGAATGTATTTATCATATATCTTAGATGCTTGTGTTAAGAAGAATTCTCTACTAAGTGCTTTTTCTCTTTCAATCATTGCTTCATCTTCTACTATTTCACCTGGAAGATTGGTTTTTTGATTTTCTATTGATTTATATATTAATAATTACATATATATTTATATACCATCTCTCATTGCACTAAACATATTATAAAATTCATTCACATCCAAATAAAACAGCAAATGTTCCATTCCACCATTTATTCTCTGTATATATTGCTTAAAATAAAAACATTTTCTACTACTATTTAATATTTTTTCCATCATTGCTTTTCTTCTTCCTACTTCTATCTTTTGTGTGGTTGTAACAAACATATCCATATTGGAAAATGCTGTTTTTTGCTCAATTTCTAATCTTGTTTCTTTTTCTAAAATGACTTTGAATTTTTCAAATACTTCGTTGTGTAATAACTCGAAACATTGTTTTTGGAAGTAATTGAATATTGTATCTGATGGAATTTCACATGTGTATAATTCTTGCTGTAATTCTTCTTTTTCTAGTTGTTCTGATTGAATCTAATATTGTTATAATTGATAATATATACTGGAGTACTTGCAAACTGTGAAAAATATCGATTATATATCTCATTTGCTCTTTTTGCTCTAAATTCAGATTTTGGTAAAGATGAATAATCTTCTACTTCAATCCAAAATAAAAGACAATTCAGTAGTAAGTTTTGACTGCCTTCTACTTTATCTTTAGACTTTTCAAAGATATCAGTTAAATATTTCCTGAATCTCTTACAAGCTCTTGTATCCTATTATTTAAAATTATTTATTACAATGATACTTTTAATATTATATCCAATGAAGAATCCATAACCATTGAGCTTCTTAATGCACTTCCTCTCTTAGAAGTGACAGCTGCTCCTAGTACAGCTTCTTCATCATCACAATGTTTTATTGCCTTTTTTAAATTCTCTTCTACTGAGGATTTAGAATCACTATCTTCACTATTATCTCCATCAGATTCTGGGCCTCCAAATTTGTGTTTCGTTTTATTAATTCTACTTTTTGGACGTGGTACAGCTTTTGGTACTGTTGGTTCTTGACCTATCAAACACATTATTTTAAGAAATACTTGGCGCTGGTTGCACTTGATTTTTCTTAGGTGGTGGTGCTTTTGGTTTACTCTCTTTACTTCCCATTCTCTATTTCATTAAAATAACGAAAATAGAAAACGAATAAACATAAAACGAATCTGTTTTCGGAAACAATTGGAATTGTATTTAACAGTTACACTCTCTATTAAATCAATTCATATGCCAACAAATAAATTCAATGAATTCAATATTTTTTTTAGTACAAATAAATAGAAATTACAGTTTTACAACATAATTAGAAAAACATAGTCGTCTTTCTACTAGCTGTATTTGGATTCATCATTATACTAGCCTTATGAGTTGTATCTTTCTTCACAGAAATTGAAGATTGCTTATGTGGATTTAAATCAATATTAAATTTCGTAACATGGATCTTAAAAGGATCTAATTGATTTAAATCAGTCACATAAGTAGGTAAAGGTTGTGGATCGACATTTCTCTTCTTCTGTGACATCATAATAATTGGTTCAGGTAATTCTGAACTTCTATCACTCTTAAAAATTAGATTATGAATAGCCCAAATTATATTCTCTAATCTATCATATCTCAATATCAAATTATGCAATTCCGTTAATAAATAATTGCTATCAATTAACTTCATTATTCCATACCTTTTTAATACAGTTTCAACTGTACTAATCTTTTTATCAACTGGATCAATCATACATAATCTATTAAATACACTTCCCATTGTATTATTATTATTATTATTATTATCTCCTCTTGCATGACTTAAACTAGCAAATGATTTCTTTGTATCTAATCTTTTCTCCAGAAAACTCACTTTTGTTTCCATTATACCAAATATTTTTTCTAAATACAATGTATTTTGTACTGGTTCACAAAAGATTATATCAATCAATTCATTTAATATTTTGTAATATTTTCTAGCATCATATTGTCGATTAATTCTAAATGAACGTAGTAATAAATCCAAAGCACATTTCGGCTCTAAATATCCATCATTTTCTGTTAATATTTCATTGTATATACTACTTACTCTATTTTTTGTTCCTTTATCTAAACGATCAATTCTTTTGTGTATATAAGTATCTCGATTGACAGGTGTTGTTAATAAACTCTTTATTTCTTGAATATCAAATTCAAATCGATATCTTGTTATATTTCCATTTGCATTTGGAGCATTATTACCACCTCCACTTACACCTGTTGCTGTTGATCCTCCACTTAATACTGCTGAAATTCTATTGGACAATTTTCTACTTTGTGTCATTGTGCTTTTCCTAGCTCCAAATCCTGTGTATTGTTTAGATGATTTTCGATCAATAGATGGTTGAGATATATTTTGAGTTGTAACAGAGTTCATCTCTCTTGATCCCCATTCACTTTTAGTTAAAAATACAAATGGAATAGAATGGAATATTGGATTATAAGATTTCCAACATTCCTCCATCATATTCTTAAAAGCAATAAATCTATTGGAATTATCAATACTAATTTTCTTTATTTTATCATCCATTCCACCAATAGCGAGTAAACCTGTAGCAATATTTCCACTAATTGTACCAATCACACCCATACCAATACATAATACAATCAAGCCTAAGATTCGAGCATATATCGTCACTGCTGTTATATCACCATAACCTAACGTTGTGACTGTAATAATATTAAACCAAATGACATTATCCAATTGTATAAACACTGAATTACTTGATTGATCCAACATCTTCAAAAATACAGCTGTTAATAATACAAATACTACTGTAAAGATAGTTAGATAAAAACCAGGATGAGTAACCATCAAAGTAACTAGTTTATCTTGACTGGTTAAATTACGATAGAATCTAACTATACGTAATAACTTAAACAATCTAAAAACTCTAAAAAACCTTCCAATCTTTGCTATTGATAATACTGACATTACACTAGAAGCATTTGTATCCATTAAACCTGGTAAATCTGTTAATAAAGCTAATATTTCCCACCATATATTATAACACCAATGTTTCCAATCTATAAACTCTTTTCCTTCACCAATTTGAGTGCAAGTTCTACGGACAATATCTAAAGCGAAGGATGTTGAAATATATAAATCAGTCCATGAGAATATCTGTACAACTCTGTCAGGGAATCCATCAATATCTAAGAAAGGTGCTACTAATAAAACCAAACTAACAACTGTTAATATTAAGATTGTTATTTCAAAGGTTAATTCGAATTTACTCATTGCAACTGTTTCTATTGATACAGCTAATATTGGAATACCATCTGCATCTAATTTATCCATTACACTTTTATCAGGAATTTTCTTTTCTTCTCTTTTTCTTTTATTGTTAATATACCATATTGAGAATACTGTAAATAATGAAGCAATTAGTGTAAACACACCCCAAATGATATATAAATAGGTGAAATCATTAAGACATTTATCATTCGGATCATTTGCACAACTTCCTGTTGATTTCCATATATCACTATTGTCACTAATTCCATCATTATCTTCATCATATCTATCTTTACCTTCTTCAGGAAATATATCATAAGAATCGATCATTTCATCATTGTCTTTATCAAGATCAATAAACTATATATAAATATAAATATTAATATATATTATCTATCTATACATTTACATAATATTCATTATTTTCTTTATGGATTACCCAAAATACAATATCACTATACATAAATACAGCATCTAAATCCTCCTGAGTACTAAACTGCTGTGGTAAAATATCGATTAATTCACATTTACTATTTGGTAATATATCACGATGTTCATCATCTGTACTTACATGTAAATAATAATAATGAATATAACCAGTATTAATCATGTATAATAATGTATTTATAGATGAATCTATAAATACGATTGGATATTCAGATGTTAAATATTCAGTGTATGTTTTATCCTTTATTCTATAATATCTTATCATATAATTGAATGTATTTGGCTCTTTTAACAAATAAAATATTACTTGTCCAGCTAATAATACATTCTCTAATACAGTGTATTCACCAAACGTATAGTTACTCGGTTCAAATTTTCTTCTTATTAAAGAAGGCATTTCTAATAATTGAACGAACAATTCTGATTTGACTTGATCAGTTGGATTTGCTAGTCCGACATGACCATTAGTGTTGATTTTTACTTCATTCTGTGTGGCTATCCATAAACAATACACTTCATCCATATTATTATAATCAACATAATAAGAATGAGAGTTAATTGGTGATAATTGAACATGAAATGTTTTCCATGTTGTTAATGAGGATTTTAATCTAAATGATGAGTGTAACATTGAATTGTATAATACTGCTGTTGATTCTTCTGTCTTGTGGTCATATTCAATATATACAAAGTATCTACCAAATACTACTGGTTGAATGTAATCTATATCATTCTTTTGATATATATGATCAAATTCACTACTAAGAGCTTGATCTTTTAAATTATATAATTGGATGTTGTAATGTTTTGTTACTTCGTTCAATTCAGACCATACAATAGAATTTCCATCAGAATTTAAGGCAGATATATTGTGTGATAAAAATGATACACTACTGTATAACACTTCATATTTGTCTTTGTAGAATTCTAGATATTCTGTACCATGATGACTGAAATCAAAGAAACCATTTCCCCACCCATCACTATATACACTGTATGGAACAAACACCTTTTCGAAGTCTTTTAAGTATAACATATCAACTGATTCTGTTCCTGTGTCTCCTACAAATATCAATACATTCTTAGCAAAAAATATCTGGTCATTCATATAGAATGAAGCATCTTTAGACCTTGAAAAACCTGAGGAAGTGATTGTAGTATCAAGTCTAACAGGAGGATATTTACCATCACGTGTCAGATATGTACATGATTCCTTTGCTATTTTATTAGGGGCAATAGCATCAACAACTGCACAAATGAGAAGAAAAAATGAAAAACGAAAATTCATTTCTCAAACCTATAGCTTGAATGTAACGAATATATTTTTATTTTATCTCATTTTTCTTCACAGAACAATCATAGAACACTATTAATTAACATATAGATGATATTTAATTGAATAATATACATTTGAGAAAATTTGCCTCAAACTAAGAGACATTGACATTTTTCCTTTGTCAGCAAAGCGAAGAGGATGAAAAGTATAAACATTTAAATGAATTTGAGGGTAATTATCATAATAGAATGTGGTGTTATCTTTATTCTTGAAATCATAATAAACACTCAAATCGTCATAAACTTCAGTGGTTGATAAAGACATATAACGAAATCCTAAAGTTGCTGATATTTTTGCAAATGCAGTTATTTTAAACGCAGAGTAGCATTCAATTACTGTTACTCCTTTCTTTATTATCCATATTAGATTTACTAATCCTGCACCATGAGGACTTATTATTATATCTCTATTCATTATTAACTTTATTTGATCTGAACTTTTCAATCCATCAAAATATATCATTTCTACATTTAAATCTATATTCATATATTTTTTAATACCATTTAACATTGAATAGATTTCATTTACATTTATTATTTTTCTAGCTGAATTACCACTTTTTCTGATTAATATACATACTTCTATCGATTTTGATTGCTTTTGATTGTTTTGATTATAATTTATTAATCTAAATCCAATATCTCGAAATTCTTTTGTAAGATTTGGATTATAAAAGTAAAAATCAATATATCCACTTCTTATACCAACATGAACTTTCTTAAAATATATTATATCATATTTTCTATAAAATTTATCCATTGTGTCACCATAATAAAATTTAGTTTTGGATAGTTTTGATGCAATTATTTTTTGAATATAATTGTGCATTTCCATATAATCATATGTTGTATAATAGCTATCAAATATAACTTCATTTATAGGATTAAAATTCTTTTTGTCAGCTATATCGAAAAACATAAAATGATCTAACTGATGGTAGAGATTTTGACAATATGAACTGTGATACCATACTTCATCACTTGCCCATCTTACAGAAGTAGGTAAAGGCTCATAATGGTAAAAAAGTAAAGCAGAATACATACTAAGCGTGTTTTGTTGAAAAATAGTAACATTTATTTTATGATCAGTTACATACAATATGATTGTTCTAGCATTGTATTGCTGTTTTATAAAAGCAACATTTTCAAGTGTAACCCATAAATAACCCTGTTTTAATTCACTTACATGAATATACATACTACTCTGCTTTATTGTATTATTTTCACGAATGACCAAATTTTTACATAATATTAAGTTAATAGTTATCATAATAAGCGATAATTTCATTTTTGAAATTTTAGAATTCAAACTTCTGAGTTTGTCATTTTTGGTCTTATAATAGTAATATTAATTCATCACACAACAACAAAATAGAGTAATAAATTTAAAAAATAGTTAGAAGAGCAAAGCAAATATAGAATAATAACACTGGATAGCTTATTAAATATCTTTGAGCTCTCATATTCAAATAATATTCAAAAAATCTAGTAGCTGTAACTGTACACCATCCAATAATGAGAAAAGTCAAGATAATTCCAAACAAAGAATTCATATTCAACAAACACTTCACAATTGCTAATATTCCAATTGGTATAAGCGAATAACCCATTATACTAGTTGTATGACACCAACCGATGTAATTCTTTTGACATAACAAATTCAAAACTGCGTACATTAAAAATGAGCCAAAAAAGCCAAAACCATAAATATAACCAAAATGAATTCTACCAGACTATTTCAATATATCATAATTAAGATATAGACAATTTAAATATACTAATAATAGTAGAAAACCTAAGCCTAAACAAAACAATAAAGGACCAGCTAAATCTGCATCTTCTACAACGTCTTTTTCAAGCTTACGTAGTGGGTTTAATGAAGCTAATACTTTTTGATATATATGACGAAAATCAAATCCAAGTTCTATGTTTCATAGTGACAATTTTATACCTTCTAATAAAGGAGGTTCGTTTTCATAATCTTCTACTTCAGTATATTCATTTTGACTAATATCACCTGTAGGAACTTGATAATTATTGTAGTATTGTTCATTATTACTAAAACAATAACAAAGTAATATACTCAGCAGCAGCCCATGAATTGTCATTATATTCACCACCAAAAGGATTTAAGTTCATGTCTGACATTGGAAGGGCCATTATATAAGTCAAAAATTAAGAAATTTAAAAAAAGTGATTGTGAAACGGACTATAATTTCAATAATTTTCAAGAATAAGTGCAAATATCATGTTAGAAAAAGCATCTGTTAAATTTTCTGATGAAGAAAAGATTAAGATAGATAATGTATCCAAGAAAATAACAAAAGTGCACAGTATAGAAGTGAATTTCATAGTTATAGATGAGAAATACAGAAACGAAATTATAGGTAGGTTTTTAAGAGATTATAATGGAAATGAAAATGAAGTATATAAACTAGTCAGCGAATTATATGAATGGAGAGAAAAATATGGAATTAACAACGTCTTAGAAAATCCACAGTTTGAAGAAGTATAATAAATCAATAAAGTTGATCATATTTAGGCATACAAAATCGTCACTCAATATGTCTTATTCAAATTACATAAAAAAGATAAACTTAACCAACCATTGTCTATTGTAAATTGTGGTCCAATGGTATTAAAAACTATATTTCAAGTATATATATGATTATATATTATATATAAATAAATACAATAATAGAAAGTAACTGTAGAACAACTATTTCAAACTTTTTTCTACTATTTAGAATTGAATATGAAAATAATTCGAGAAGCTGAAGATAGTACAGGAAGTGATATATTGTCTATCGTCTCTATTTTAGACTTAGATGGTATATCGTTATATGCATATATGTATAAACCAGGAATAAAAATCTTTGAAGTATAATTATAATAAAATGTATTATTATTATAGAAAGCTGTATATATTTATGAACATTATTTCGCTGGTTATGTAGGTAAAGTTTATTTATTAAATGTTCCTTGGATATATAAAATATTATGGTCAATTGTATCTCCAATGTTATCTGAAGCTAATCGTAACAAAGTGGTTATTATAAAGGAATATCCAGAATTATTTCAGTATTTTGATGAAGATGTTATACCTGAAAAGTATGGAGGAAAATGTAATTGTGAGAATGGAGGTTGTATTCCTATGCCAAATAGTGTAGATAATGGTTCTAACAATAGCAATGAAAATACATATCATTTAGGATGTAAAAGCTGGAGAAATGAAGGATATAAAGATTAACGTAGTTTCTGGTGATAAAATTAGTTATAATGTTGTATGCGATTATTATGACATTAAATTTGGAATTAAATTAATGACACAAGAAGGCAAAGAAATTGAATTATTACAATCTAACAGGATTGATACTAGTTTAGAACCATTCAGAGGAATTTTAGCTTGTTGAAGAAAGTGGAGAATGTGTTGCTGTCGTGGATAATAGTTATTCTTATTTTCACTCGAAATCTGTATATTTTGGATTTTTTCATCGAATGTGAAAGTCCTCTGTCACCTACTAATGATAGTTCACTATTTAATTAAATTAAATTTACATAGAATATAATATTTGTTTGTTAAATGTTGATTATTTGAAATAGGTTTGATACTTAGTTTGAACTTTTTTTTCAAATTTTTATCTAATTTTCTTGATTTAAGGGAATATAATAATGAGTAGAGATAGAAATAGGTTTTACATAAAAGATGAACTTCCAGCAAAACAAAAATATGAAATTACTTCTCTTTTAGATGACAATAGTTTAAAAGTATATCTATATCATCTATATTTGAAAGAATGTACAAAAAATTAAACTATCACCATTTTCACACACGAGAATTTCTGACACTTCAAAATCTTCACTATCTTCAGAAAGAACATCGATGGTATTTATATTATAATAAAGTTATACTGAAATAGACTAATACAGACCAAACAAAATATACATTATCAAAAAAGAAAGTAATTACTCTTGTTGCTCCACTACAAATATATCAACCTTATATGTATATTTCATTCTCTATGATTGTTATGTATTAGTTCATATTTAGATTTACCGAAAGTAGAACCATTCTTACACACCTATGATTGGTTAATAACAACTATTGATTCTATTTATTCTTTTAGACTAAAATATGAAAAGTTTTTGGAAGTTTATTCAAATATGAAGGTTTATTCATTTCCAGAATTTGTGTACTATTATATCTATCTACATTCTGATCAACATAAGAGAAGAATTATCAATGAAAAGAGCTGGGATTTCTTATATACTTTAAAACATTATGATAATAATGAGAATAGATATGTAATTGTTTTTTGTTCTTTCTTTAGAGTATTATTAATATATATATTATATTGTTTATTTCAAATAGGAAGAATACCAAAATTGTGATATTATTTACTATATTCATGCAAAAACAACTCTTTATGAAAAAGTATTATATAATTATGAACATAGAAATTTACTTATCACAAAAAGAGACATAGAAAAATTAAGTCATTTGTTGTTTATAAATAAAAGAAAACCAAATAAAAAGGATTATTATATTGCCTTTATTGAATTAGTAAATCAATATTTACCCAATTATCAAGATGAAATAATACCAAGCTATGATTTATTGTATATTATTTTAAACCATTATTTGACTATCTTACATACTAAAAAGACTGTTATAAGCCACAAATCCAGATCCAGTAATAGTAAAACCAAAGAAAACAACAACTATAATAAAGAAAACAAAAGGAAATAATGTTTTTATTCCTTTAGAACCTATAATTGAAGTATATAGTGTATTTTTTATACCATAGAAACCAGAATTGAATGATGTTACTTTATCAACAGATGTAGTAACAAAATTCACTAAATTTTGTAATAATAAATCTTCTGCAAATCCAATTATACCGTCAGATACTGAAATTAAAGAAACTTTACCTAATAATGATCAGAAAAAGAAACAAGTTAAAACTACAACTATAAAACCAAAATTAAAACCAAAATCAGATATTGAATCTCCTCCTATTCATTTGCCTGATCTTAATATATTAAAGAAAAGCAGTAATCCTCCAAAAGATTTAACAAATCAATTACTAGATAAAAAGGAAAGAAAAATATTAAACAAATCACCAAATCCTAAATCTTCCTCCTCTTCTCCAACTTATGATCCTTTACAAAAGAAATATGTTCCACCAATCCAAATTGAAGATGATACAAAGAAATATGGCAAATCGAAACGAAGAAATTCATTGAACGATATCTTTCCTATTGAAATAGGTGACAGTAAGAATGATCTAAGTAATATTAATAACAAAAAGAATAACACTTTCAATTCAGAACCATCCTCTCCAAAAATCTATCATTATCCTTCACCTGAAGTATCTTTTGAAACTGTATAAGAATCCTGACTTAGATGATTATATTAAACCAAATAATAGGAAATCAAATTCGTTGAACGATTCTCTAAAATCTTCATCTCCATCTTCAAAGTTAGATTATATTCATAACAAATGGATAGTAAACCAGACTATGATTCCTCATCAAGTGATTCAGATAATAATGATAATTCTATTTATAATGAAGATAAAAAATCTTTTCCTCCATCATTTATTTCATCAAAATCTCCTTCTATTCCTTCTCAACTGAATAATGATTCGAAACAAACTGAAAGTGAATCATCTTCTGAAAATGAAGATAATGATGTTAATGATGAAGAATTTAAGAACTTATTATCTGATTATACTTCACCAATACCTCCAGATTTATCATCTACTTTGTCTATTTCTTCTCAAGATATTAGTAAAGTAAAACCAAATACACTAAACTCAGTAAGAAATAGTTTAGATAATGATGATAATAGTGATGATGATGAAGTTGTTGAAGATAATGGCTTATTAGATATATTTGGAAATCCACCTGATATTTCTAATCAAATGAGATCTTCATCTCAACCTGTAAATAGAAGATTATTTGATGATATTCCTGAAGATGAGAATGACAATAAAGAGAAGAAGAAGAAGAAGAGAATAATAAAGAAGAAGAAAGAAGAAGCAGAAGATAATGATGAATTGGATTTAACTCCATCTTATTTAAAACCAAAAATTAATAAAGTAGTAGATGATAAACAACCCAAAAGAAATATATCAAGAAAAACTAATCCAATCAAAAAAGTAGAGATAAAAAGAAAAATCCTACAGGAAATAAGAAAGCTACTGTAGAAAAGCCAATCATTCCAAAATCTTCGAGTAATAAGACATTATTGAATAAGAATAAGAAGAATTCGGTTGATAAAGACCAAAAGTCAAACAATTTAGATGAAAGTAAACCTAATAAAAATAAGACAAAACAAATGAGAAATAATATAGCTGAAAAATGGATTTGTTGAAGAAGAAGAATGAGAATATTAAAGAAAAGAGAAAGAAAAAGAAAAAGAAAAAGAAAAAGAAAAGAAAAAGAAAAAGAAAAAGAAAAAGAAAAAGAAAAAGAAAAAGAAAAGAAAAAGAAAAAGAAAAAGAAAAAGAAAAAGAAAAGGAGAAGAGAAGGAGAAGAGAAGGAGAAGGAGAAGGAGAAGGAGAAGGAGAAGAAAGGAATAAAGACATAGAAAGAGAATTGAATAAACAGAAAGACACTGAGAAAGTTAAACAAAAGCCAAAATTGTTATTAAAATCGAAAAATAAGTTTGATGGTTTGAAGAATGATAATAACGGTATGAAAGAAGCAGAATCAAAACATCCACCTGTGTCAAAATTATCTCTTCTTAAAAATAGAAAGAAAACAATCAGTCTACCAGTATCTGATAAATCTAAAGAAACAGATGTAATTAATACTGTTTCTGATGTAAAAGATAAAAACAATAAAACTGATAATGAAATGAAAAAATAAAACTGAAACGAATGGAGTAAGACCAAAACCGAAATTATCTTTGTTGAAGAATAGAAAGAAAACTATTAATTTACCAATTATTAATGATACTACTGATAATAATAACTTGAAACCTCTGAAAGAAGAGAATAATAAAGAGACAGATGAAAAACACAACAAAGACAATGATGATTCTCATTTTCTCAACCTATACCTCAATCTCTCTCTCCAAAAACTATCAATACTAATTTAAACAAAAAGAAAAGAAAAAGTGAAGAAGATTCTAATACAAATAATGCTAATAAGAATGATTCAATAAATCGAAGTGAAGAAAAAGTTCAAAACAAAGATATAGAAAAAGGAATTATTAAAGGAGAAGGTGGAAGTGATAATATTGATAATGGTAAAAAGGATAAAGAAGCAATTGCATTAGTTAATGCTTATTTAGGTTTAAATGATGATGAATTACCTCTTACTCCTCCTCTTTCACCAAGAATAAAAGATGTAAAACCAGTCAATGATGTGGATGATGAGATTATTAAGGATCAAGAAAGAGAAGAAACAAAATTGAATTTATCCACTGGAGAAAATAATCAAAAGAAAAAAGAAATAATAGAATATGAGAATAAGAATAAACCAAAATTAAAACCAAAATTGTCTTTGTTAAAGTCAAAGAAGAATTCAAATGATTTAAAAGATGATGATATGGTTTTAGATAAAGTTAAATCAAAACCTAAAACAATAACAAAATTATCTCTTCTCAAGAATAGAAAGAAGTCAAATAATTTGCCTATCACTGATGAAACAGCTCATTTAGATAAGCCAAAATCGCCAAAAGAAGAACAATCAGAAAAAAATATCAAAATAATACCACAAAATAATGATATAAATATTAATAATAAAGAAACAACATCTCTATCTCCAAAAGTCACAAAAATCAGTTTGAAGAAGAAAAGAAACTCTCCTGTAGATAATAGCAAAAGAAAATCGGATAATGGATTAGAAAAACAAACACAAATAGTCTTTAACAAAGAAGAGAATGAATTATTAAATAACACAGATGAAGTTATTCTTCCTAAAGATTCAAAATTACAATTAAATCACAGTGAAAAATCAGATCCGACAAGTATAAATGAGGAAGATAAAAGTAACAAAAGATCACCAATAATACTGCAGAAAAGAAATGAAAATGAAGTAAAAAGTAAATCAGATTTCAATAAAACAAATATGGAAGATGAAACTATCAAAGACGATGCTTATCAAGAAGAATCTGTTCCATTAGAGTCTAAAGATCAAGATAATGTAAAGAATAAGAATAGAATATCAGAAGAAACAGATAAATCCAGACAAGATAAAATGGGAAAATCAGATGAAACATCGACTGATGAATCAATTGTAAATGAAGTTAAAGAAACAAATGAAGAGAATAAAACAGAAGAAGAATCTATCTTATCAAAATCTAACAATAAAGCATCAGAAGGAAAAAGAAATAAAACAAAATTAGATGGAGACGAAAATGGAGAGAAAAAAGAGAAGAATAAAGAAAATAACCAGAAAATAATATCAACAAAATCATCTACAGTAATTGAGACATGAAGAAATTAAGGAAGAAGAATCAATTCCAAAAGAATTTAGTGATAAAATGGTTAAAGAAAAAATAGCTGAAATAAAACCAAAAGATGAAGAAAAGGAAGAAAAGGAAGAAAATAATAAGAATGAATCATATATTGATGATACTACTGTTATTGAAACTGAAGAAACAAGAAAAGAACAAAGTGAAGCAGTTTCAAATGATGAAATCAACGAAAATAACAAGGAAGATGAAGATAATGGAGAAAATAAGAATAAAAAATTAGCTGTAGAATCTACAATAATTAAAACTGAAAATATAACTGAAGAAACAAAAGAAGAAGAAGAAATTGTTAAATGTCAATCTGAAGATAAAACAGTTGAAGAACATTCAAATGAAAAACAACCAAATGAAGAAGAACAAAGAGAAAAAGATGATGAAGAACAGAAGAAGAATAAAACAACAACAATTACAACAACAACAACAACAATTGTGACTGAAGAGATAAATGAAGAAACTAATGAAGAAATAAAAAATCAATCGAAAAACTTAAGCAAAGGAGATAATGAGAATAATCAAAACAAGGAAATGGCTGTAGAAAATAATAATAATAATAATGAAGGTGATAAAGAAGATATAAATGTGAAGAGAATAACAACAGAAAATTCATACAGAGAAATAGTGGAAGAAGAAGAAAATACTATAATATCTGAAGAAAAGAAGAATAATGATAATGATAATCTACTAATAAATAGCAGTAGAGTTAATGCAATGAAGAAAGAGAGATTTAACACTTCAAATGATGATAATGAAATAAATCAAGTGAAATTAGTGTTAAAATCAGAAAAGGAGAGAATTAGAGAAAGAGTTGAAGATTCAAGCATAATGAAAGACAAAATGGATTTTGATAAATCTGAAACTAAAAAGAAAAAGACTATATGGAAAGTCGAAAAATCAACAGAAGTGAAAGAAAAATTGCCATTTAAACAATATATGAGCAATTATATTGATACTTATTCATCATCTTTTAAAGTAGAAGGAATTGATAACAAGGCATATGAAAGAGAAATATACACAAAAGTAAATGATCAAATAATTGAATCAATAAACGATAAATATAAAGAATGTGAGGATGGAAATTGTGATAATAATGATTTGAATAGTTTGTATAAGTCAATTAAAGATAACTATGAAAATAAGAATGATTATACTAAAGTCAATTTATTACTAAAGGAATTTTGTAAAAAAGTTGAAGAAGATCCTGAAGTACAAGAAGAAGCTGAAGAGATGGCATCTATACTTTCAACATGTCTTTAATAGTTTAGTCGTTGTATATTATTCTATTTGTTGTTATAACTATTTTAAGGAATGCAGAAATTGAAGTTAATTTATAAAAAAGTGTGAAACTGATCAAGCAAAAACTTGAGTTTCTTTCAATCTTAATTGTTTTTGCTGTTACTTAGTTTTAATAATCTTACTGAAATTCTGGTTGAATAAGATCTAAAAAATGGGTTGCAATAAATCTAAGCAGGAACCATCTCAAGTAATAGAAAAAACAGAAAATAACTCTCAATTCCCTCCTCCACCTCCTCCGCCAATACAGACGAATACTTCATATGTCAAACCAGAAGAAAAATTGAGGACACCACCATTGACTCCCCAACAAACTCCAAAGAATCCTGCATTACCTCCAATAAAAAGATCCCCTGACAAAGCATCACCTCTTAGTAAAACAATAAATGTTTCACAACCTTTTAGACTACCAGCTCCAAGGACTAATAATAAATTAAACATATCAACAGATGGATTAAATACATCAGATCCAGAGATGAAAGCTTCTCCAGAACGTGATTCTGCAATGTCAACAGTAAGTAGTAAACCTACAAGAGCAAGTTTCTATAAAACACCAAGAATACCAAAGACACCAGCCTTTCACAAGAAAGATGCATTGAGTGCATCAATGATTTCATTTGATTTTTCAGATACACCTTCTCATTCAATGTATTCTGCAGCTCCTATTGTCAGAAGACCATCATTAGCTGAAATGGGACAAAATAACAATAATTTAAGCAGACGTAAAGTGGTATTACAAGTACTACAATCTGACTATGTAACTCCTACATCCAAATTCTATGCAAAAACAGATGATCAAATTGAATTAATTCGAAAAGCTATAGAGGAGAGTGTAATATTCAAAAACTACGCAGAGACTCAGAAAGAGGCAATAATACAGAATATGTACAGAGAAGAATATAAAGAATGCGATGTAATCATGAAAGAAGGAGATGTAACTTCAGATTTTGTAGTGATAGAGAAAGGTGAAGTTGATATTCAATCATCAACAGAAGAGGAAGTATATGATATGTCAGAAGGTGGATTTTATGGTGATAGTATAATAATAATATTATTATTATTATAGTTTTTCTATTAAATGGTCAAGTATCACCTTTTACTGTAGTTGCAACAACAAATGTGATTATATGGAAAGCAAATGGTGCTGAATTTGAAGATACAAATATTACATCATTATCGTATATATATATAATAAATAATAATCTTATAAATAGTGTACAAAATCAAACAACAAAAGAGTTACTCCAGTCTGTTCCATTATTATCACATCTAACAGAATATCAATTATTCAGTTTAATTCCATTAATACAAGAAGTTAATTATAAGAATGATGAATATATTATACACAAAGGTGATAAAGGAGATGCATTTTATATAGTCAAAAAAGGAGTTGCTGTTTGTTATGATCATTTGACAAAGAATAGTCCAGCAACTAAAACAAGATCAATAGAATCTAAAGATAAGAATAAAGAGAATTTGGTTGAAATAAGAGAACTACATGAGAAGGAATATTTTGGTGAGATTGCATTGTTGAATGATATTTGTAGGACTTTAGATGTAATAGCGAAAGGTGAAACTACTTGTTGGATGATTAAAAGAGATGATTTTGATAGACATGTTGGTTCATTAAAGAATATATTAGATGTATATATACATATATTATTATTATTATTTTATAGCATAATATGAAAGTAAGATTTGCAGATTCTACACCACTGTTATGCGATTTAACAATTGAAGAAAAAGACAAATTAGCAGAGAAACTACAAATTGAGAAATTTGAAAGTGAAAAACCAATTGTGGTTCAAGGAGAAAGTGGAGATAAATTCTATATAATAGAAGAAGGAAGAGTGAAATGTACACAAAAACGAAAGAAAGAAAAAGCCAATAAAGATGATAAAGAAGAAGAAGAAGAAGAAATATTTTTACGTAATTTGAATGTTGGTGATTATTTTGGTGAAAAAGCATTATTTGAGAGTGAAGTAAGAAGTGCAACAGTTACTGCAATAACTAATGTAACTTTATTATCTATTACACGTGAAGTATTTATCGAAATATTAGGTCCATGGGAGAAAATAGAGGAAAGGAAAATAATTGAGAATTGTATAAAACAATCTCCTTTTTTTGCAAGATTATTATTGGCTGAGAATCAAATATTGTATTTAATTGATTGTGGTAAAATAGTTGAGTTTAATGATAAAGATGTGATAATTAAAAGTGATAGTAAGCCAAGTATATATATATATATATTTATTCAAATTTTATTATATTTTCTAAATAGCATCATTTTATATAATATTAGATGGAACAGTAAACTCAACTGAATTATACAAACTACCAATAGTTTTAACTCGAAATAGTTATTTTGGTGAAGAAGCAATCATCTCTGGAACAAAAGAAACCAAAAAATATACAGCTAAAGGTCATGTTAAGTGTTTTATGTTGGATTCTGAGAAGTTTATTGATATTATTCAACCATTATTATATAAATTAGAAGATTTAGTACCATGTGGAATATTAGGAATTGGTGGATTTGCATTGGTTCAGAAAGTACATCCAAAAGATAAATTAACTAGTTTTTATGCATTGAAAAGTGTTCATAAAAGTAAACTAAGAACAGCAGCGTATATTTATTTATAATAATAATAATAATTTATAGAGATAAAAGAAATATAAAAAATGAAAGAATGATATCATTAAAACTAAACCATCCATTTTTAATAAGATTAGTAGCAACTTATCAATCAGAGACTGATTTATATTTCCTACAAGAATTTATATCAGGTGGTGATATTAGAACATTAATGTCAACTAGAAAGAATTCAAGATTAAATGATAGAGAAGCACAGTTTTATATTTCCTGTGCAGCAATTGCATTACATTATATGCATATGAAACATGTCGTTTATAGAGATTTAAAACCAGAGAATATACTAATCACTAAGACAGGTTATATTAAATTAACTGATTTTGGTAATGCAAAAGAAGTGATGCAGAGGACTTTTACATTGTGTGGAACACCTGATTATATGGCTCCAGAAGTATATATATATAAATTACATTTTTTTTCTTATTTATAGTTATGGTTGAATAAAGGTCATGGTATTGAAGTTGATATGTGGGCTTTAGGTGTGTTATTATATGAATTTTTAGATGGAAATACTCCTTTTGATTTACGAGAAGGAGGACAAGTATATATATATATATATATATATATATATTTATAATTGATTATTATTATTATTATTATTATATTAGCCTGAACAAATATCTAGAATAGTAAGTTGTCAATATGAAATACCAGTTCATTTTTCATTATATTCATCTGATTTAATACAGAATCTACTACAAGTAGATGTGAATAATAGAATAGGAGTTGGTCAAATGGGTTGGGATAAATTACAATTACATAATTACTTTAAAGGAATTAACTTTGATGAAATTGAACAACAGAAAGTCAAACCTCCATTTGTATTTGTTTTATTAATATAATTATTGTGTATAGATTCCTACTGCTGTATATATGAGTAACTGTTGTCAAGACTTTAACTCATTGAGTGAGAAAGAAGTAAAAGAAATAACTCAATTGAATGAAATGACAGAAAGACTTTGGATTGATGGGTTTTGAGTTTTTAATTTATAATAATAATTATATATATTTCTATTTTTAAAAATTTACTTCATTAATCTGTTTAGATATGAAGAAGAAAATGATCCAAGCCTAATTAGAAAAGCTTGAGATGATTGTTTCTGTAAGAATTGACTATTAAAGATATTAGTATATTAGCAATAATATTTAGCAGAAATGCTATTACTTTGATGTAATTATAAAAAAGAATGAGTATAATTGTCCTATTCCTTAATTGATTAAGTTGTAATCGAATATATTACTGTAAAAATGGTACTAAAGTCTATAAACTTGTATATATAATTGAAAGTAGAAGAATAAACATTGCAATATGCGATTATTTTTTATCTTACTATGATAAGGTATGGAGTTTGTATGGATGACATATTTCATTGAAACTATTCTTTCTTAAGAGGTGTTAATAATTTATTGCTTTAAGCACAGTGAAATCTAAACATTATCTAACAAAACATGCTGACATTATTATAAATGACAAATAATCTGAAAGATATGAATATTGTGAGATAAATGTGTGGTTGTGATAAGATGGTTGTCCCAATTTAAAGTGAATTATATTCGTTTCGTGTACTATCAAGTCAAACTATTTTGGATCTTAATTAAGGGGGTGAGAAATAACTTTCATATTAAAAATGAAATTGGTATTGGTATTGTTAGCTTTGATAAGTATAGAATATATTCTACACTATAATAGGTACGATATCTGGCGAATGTGAACTTAACAGTGGTATAATTGAATTATCAACCCAGGAAAACTCACGTTTTCCTATATTTCCACATGAAAATGACATTTCCTCATGTGTAATAAATCCAAGATTACCTGATGGTTTATCTCTCTCACCAAACTGTGTAATAACAGGTAGATCAACTCGAAGTTTAGAGAAACGAGAATTTGAAGTGAAATATGTCTATAATGGATATTCATTTAAAGATAATGTGAATATTGTAGTTTATGGAATATTGAATAGTTGTAGTTATGGAGTAAATGATGATGGAATAATAATTTCAGGTGGTAGTGCATTTACAATCGCTCCTCCTCAGTGTAACTCTCCAATAAAGATATGTAGTTGTGATGGTTTACCTGCTGGAGTGAAAATCTCTGAAAATGGAAGAATCTATACTGAAAGACCAACATCAGTCAGTGATAAAGCTACATACAACATAAAGTGTAGTAATGGAATAAATGAAGTGACTATTCCCTTAAAACTGAGTATAGATGTTTCAAAAACAACAACAAAGCCACTTCAATACTTTCATTATCCAACCAATGAATATAACTTCTTTCTCAATCGAGCTGGTTCAATAATCCCTAGTTATTTAGGTAATATAAAATCAGGAGGTTGTTCAATAAACCCAACTTCATTAGGTACTGGATTATCATTTATTGCTGATACATGTGAAATTAAAGGAACATATACTTCAGGTGGTTCAAATAAAAACTTTACAGTAACTGCCATATCTACTGATGATCTAAGTAAAAGTGTATTTACAATAGAAATAAGGTATATAAGTGATAGTCATGGAAATTATCAATTTGGTTGGTTAATCAAATTTTATCGATTTAAAAATGCAAAATGTGATACTAGATATTCTAGTCAAACAGGTGAAAAAGAATTAATATATGTAGGAGTAAGGGAGTATATAAATTACACTAAAGGTAGTAGTCTATGGCCAGAATATGGTTGGCATTTAGAACAACAATCATCCTTAAGTTCAACTGGTATATTACATGGTAATCAACAAAGAATATTTTGTGGATACAGTGGTTCTACGCAAGTTTATTATGGTACAACAAGTAATTGGGAAAGACCTGAAAATACTGATAATAATTTAGCGGACTGTAAATATCCTACTCAAACATTAATTGGTTATTTTACTAGCCGAGTTGAAATGCATCAACATAGAGGAGTAGGTTTAGATAATCAATTTAGATTTGATATTCAAGTTGGTAAGCCAAGTGGAGAAGGTACTGCAGGAACAGGTGAATTTATTGGTCCTTCTGTAGTTGCTCATTTATATTTAGGATTTTTTGAATATTCGTTAATGAAAGCAATATATCCAGCTCATACTAAAATTCCTATTAATAAACCAGTATTACAAGCTTGGATTAGTGCTCGAACAGTTGATAGTTATGAAATAGAAGGTGATTTACCACTTGGATTGAAATTTGATCCAACAACAGGATATATAAGTGGTTATGTAGATGAAATAATGAAATCTCGAAATTATACAATAACTTTAAGAGGAAGAGATACAAGTGAAAAAGGAAATAATGCTGCATTTGTATATACATGTGAAATTGAAATGTCAATAGAAGAATATAAAAGTCTAGAAAGTGAAATTGAATGTGATTCAAATAAGATAATTGGTTTTACAGGTGAAACCATAACTCCAATCAGATGTTCAAGTAAAAATTCAATTGAAATGTTATATCATTCAACTGATTTACCCTTAGGATTAAGTCTAAATGAAGATGATGGTGAAATAAGTGGAACTCCATTAGAAGAAGTATTTGGTCATATCTCCACCATCTATGGTTATACAATCAATGGAGTTAGTTCAATAGAGATTGAATTTACTTTATATGGATGTAAAAAATCATCTGATTTAATTGAATTATCAACAGAAACTGAATCAAATAAACCAATAATAATAAGCAAAAAACCTATATCTTCATGTGTAATAAATCCAAGATTACCTGATGGTTTATCTCTCTCACCAAACTGTGTAATAACAGGTAGATCAACTCGAAGTTTAGAGAAACGAGAATTTGAAGTGAAATATGTCTATAATGGATATTCATTTAAAGATAATGTGAATATTGTAGTTTATGGAATATTGAATAGTTGTAGTTATGGAGTAAATGATGATGGAATAATAATTTCAGGTGGTAGTGTATTTACAATCGCTCCTCCTCAGTGTAACTCTCCAATAAAGATATGTAGTTGTGATGATTTACCTGCTGGAGTGAAAATATCTGAAAATGGAAGAATCTATACTGAAAGACCAACATCAGTCAGTGATAAAGCTACATACAACATAAAGTGTAGTGATGGAATAAATGAAGTGACTATTCCCTTAAAACTGAGTATAGATGTTTCAAAGACTGTAGAAAAACCACTTCAATACTTTCACTATCCAACCAATGAATATAGTTTCTTTCTCAATCGAGCTGGTTCAATAAAACCAACATTATCTTAGGTAATATCAAAATCTAATGGTTGTAGTCTATAGCATCATCAAATGATTTGTATAGTGGAGTTAAACTTGATGCTAATACATGTGAAATTAGTGGTATAGCTGCTACATTTCCAGAAGGCATATCAAGAATTCATAATGTAACAGTGACTGCCATATCAGCTGATAATCTTAGTAAAAGTGTATTTACAATAGAAATACGATATATTAGTGATAGGTCATGGAAATTATCAATTTGGTTGGTTAATTCAATTTTATCGATTTAAAAATGCAAATTGTGTTGATAAATATTTAGATCAAACAGGTGAAAAAGAATTAATATATGTAGGAGTAAGAGAATATATAAACTATACTACTGGAAGTAGTTTATGGCCCGAATATGGTTGGCATTTAGAACAACAATCCTCCTTAAGTTCAATTGGTTTTTATCATGATAAACAAAGATCTTATTTTGGATATAGTGGTTCAACAATTGTATATTATGTTGGTAAATATCAAAATGGTAATGATAATCCTGGTAATTGGGAAAGAAATGGTAATAATGGTTGTAGTATTCCAACATCTGATTTAATTGGTGATTTATATAAAAGAACAGAAATGCATCAACATAGAGGAGTAGGTGAAGATAATCAATTTAGATTTGAAATACAAGTAGGAAGTTCATCTGCTATAGCAGGAACAGGTGAATTTATTGGTCCTTCTGTAGTTGCTCATTTATATTTAGGATTTTTTGAATATTCGTTAATGAAAGCAATATATCCAGCTCATACTAAAATTCCTATTAATAAACCAGTATTACAAGCTTGGATTAGTGCTCGAACAGTTGATAGTTATGAAATAGAAGGTGATTTACCACTTGGATTAAAATTTGATCCAACAACAGGATATATAAGTGGTTATGTAGATGAAATAATGAAATCTCGAAATTATACAATAACTTTAAGAGGAAGAGATACAAGTGAAAAAGGAAATAATGCTGCATTTGTATATACATGTGAAATTGAAATGTCAATAGAAGAATATAAAAGTCCAGAAAGTGAAATTGAATGTGATTCAAATAAGATAATTGGTTTTACAGGTGAAACCATAACTCCAATCAGATGTTCAAGTAAAAATTCAATTGAAATGTTATATCATTCAACTGATTTACCCTTAGGATTAAGTCTAAATGAAGATGATGGTGAAATAAGTGGAACTCCATTAGAAGAAGTATTTGGTCATATCTCCACCATCTATGGTTATACAATCAATGGAGTTAGTTCAATAGAGATTGAATTTACTTTATATGGATGTAAAAAATCATCTGATTTAATTGAATTATCAAGTGGTGATTATTCCAGTTTGTTAATTATGACATGTAAAAATAGAATATCTTCATGCTATATAAATCCTCAACTACCTGATGGATTGTTTTTGTCACAGAACTGTTTATTAAGTGGAAAACCAAGTAGAACATTTGATAAAAGAGGATATGAATTAGAGTATGTCTATAATGGATATTCATTTAAAGATAATGTGAATATTGTAGTTTATGGAATATTGAATAGTTGTAGTTATGGAGTAAATGATGATGGAATAATAATTTCAGGTGGTAGTGCATTTACAATCGCTCCTCCTCAGTGTAACTCTCCAATAAAGATATGTAGTTGTGATGGTTTACCTGCTGGAGTGAAAATCTCTGAAAATGGAAGAATCTATACTGAAAGACCAACATCAGTCAGTGATAAAGCTACATACAACATAAAGTGTAGTAATGGAATAAATGAAGTGACTATTCCCTTAAAACTGAGTATAGATGTTTCAAAGACTGTAGAAAAACCACTTCAATACTTTCACTATCCAACCAATGATTTTCCATTTTTTCGTAGGCAGATTAGAATCAATAGTTCCTAGTTATCTAGGTAATATAAAATCAGGAGGTTGTTCAATAAACCCAACTTCATTAGGTACTGGATTATCATTTATTGCTGATACATGTGAAATTAAAGGAACATATACTTCAGGTGGTTCAAATAAAAACTTTACAGTAACTGCCATATCAGCTGATGATCTAAGTAAAAGTGTATTTACAATAGAAATAAGGATATATAAGTGATAGTCATGGAAATTATCAATATGGTTGGTTAATCAAATTTTATCGATTCAAAACTGCTAGTTGTACTGTATCATATTCTAGTCAAACAGGTGAAAAAGAATTAATATATGTAGGAGTAAGAGAATATATAAACTATACTACTGGAAGTAGTTTATGGCCCGAATATGGTTGGCATTTAGAACAACAATCCTCCTTAAGTTCAATTGGTTTTTATCATGATAAACAAAGATCTTATTTTGGATATAGTGGTTCAACAATTGTATATTATGTTGGTAAATATCAAAATGGTAATGATAATCCTGGTAATTGGGAAAGAAATGGTAATAATGGTTGTAGTATTCCAACATCTGATTTAATTGGTGATTTATATAAAAGAACAGAAATGCATCAACATAGAGGAGTAGGTGAAGATAATCAATTTAGATTTGAAATACAAGTAGGAAGTTCATCTGCTATAGCAGGAACAGGTGAATTTATTGGTCCTTCTGTAGTTGCTCATTTATATTTAGGATTTTTTGAATATTCGTTAATGAAAGCAATATATCCAGCTCATACTAAAATTCCTATTAATAAACCAGTATTACAAGCTTGGATTAGTGCTCGAACAGTTGATAGTTATGAAATAGAAGGTGATTTACCACTTGGATTAAAATTTGATCCAACAACAGGATATATAAGTGGTTATGTAGATGAAATAATGAAATCTCGAAATTATACAATAACTTTAAGAGGAAGAGATACAAGTGAAAAAGGAAATAATGCTGCATTTGTATATACATGTGAAATTGAAATGTCAATAGAAGAATATAAAAGTCCAGAAAGTGAAATTGAATGTGATTCAAATAAGATAATTGGTTTTACAGGTGAAACCATAACTCCAATCAGATGTTCAAGTAAAAATTCAATTGAAATGTTATATCATTCAACTGATTTACCCTTAGGATTAAGTCTAAATGAAGATGATGGTGAAATAAGTGGAACTCCATTAGAAGAAGTATTTGGTCATATCTCCACCATCTATGGTTATACAATCAATGGAGTTAGTTCAATAGAGATTGAATTTGTTATTGAAAGGTCTTGTCATTATTATGCATTTTATTTTAGTTACATTCTTGAAAGTGAAGGTACAGAATTTATTGTTAAACAAGATGATGATATATTATTTAATAGTAGTAATAATGGAGTAATAATAAAAGAAAATGTGAATATAATATGTGCAAAATGTGAAACAGATTTGAAATTAATCATTCATAGTGATGCATTAATAGGAGGAAAGTTTATACTTCGTCGTAATAATGATTTGGTATTATATTCAGGAAAAGTTGAAGATATAATAGATAATAGAGAAATAGAAATAACATTTCCTAAAGAAGATCAGATTCCAATTCTTAATTATCCAGTTATGACTGATTTAATAGTTGGATTTGAGTATTATATTGGTCCAACAGTGACAAATGGTGGATTTGTATTTGATGTTGATAAGAATTGTGAAGAAATTGAATTTGATCGAGAAACTGGTGCATTTTATGGATTAATTGAATCTGTATTTGATGAAACATTTATAGTAACAGCAACTAATTATAATGGAAAAAGTACATCCACTTCAGTTACAATAACTTCATCAAAATGTGAAAATGACAAACAATTGTTCAAATTACATGTAGTAATTGGTCAAGCTGATAATAGACAAGCATCAATTAATATTAAGAAGAGATCTGATGATCTTACACTATTTAAATTCGACAATATAAAAACAGAGACATTTGATAAAAGATTTTGTCAATTACAAGGTGAATATACAGCATTATATTCATTTACATCTTCATCATCAAGTATGGAAATAGTATTAGAAGATATAGATGTAACAACAAAATTACTTCCAGGAAGTGATTATGGTCAAGATTTCTTTGTTTATCGAATATACAGTGGTATTGGTAATTGGTATTATACTTCCACATATCAATCTGATTGGATTACTACAACTGTCTTTGATTCATGGACAGCCAAACCAATGGGTGAATTTGAAGAAGTAAATGAAATAGTGAGATATTATAAATATCCATTTACAGTTCCAAATACTTATTTAAGTACAGCAATAGTATTGTCATTGACATATGCAGGAGGTATAGCTGTTTATATAAATGAACATTTTCGTTTATATTAATAATTTACCTGATGGTTATACACATGATACTCCAAGTAGTTCAGATACAACGCATACTATTCAAGTACCAATAGTTACTGCTTACTTCAAAAGAGATGGAAGTGAAAATTATATTTCAATAGAAAGTCATTTCCAATCTTTAATGAGTGAAAAAGAAAAATTGATAGTTAATATTCAATATATGGGAATAAATCAATGTATGAATGCTCCAGGTGTAAATGATGTTACTATAACTGCATTTGCTAAAGAAGGTGAAACAGTATCAGATGATAACCTTCGAGAAGTAGTTTTACCTGATACTTATAAAAATGAAATATATAGTGTTAATGGTGGTTTTAATTATAATTATGGTAGTTATCCTGCTTATGAAAATGCTTGGTATAAATATAAATATAATTATCCAATAATGATTTCAAAATATAATTTTGTATCAACTGGTGAAGCAGATAATTTAATTCGATTTGCTATAAGTTGGGATGTATTAGGATCAAATGATGATAAAACATGGAAAGTATTACACTCAGTGAGAAGAAGTGCTCAACCAACATTAGATGAAAATAGGCCATATTATATACCAAATTTAGAAGATCAATATAAATATTATATGTTCAATATAACAGCTAGAGGTGATGATAATGAAGTATTAGCAGATCAATTAAGAACAGGAGGTATAATACCATCAATATGTAATTATCCACAAACATGTGATGATATTCCAATGGGAAGTGAAAGTTATTTCATGTGTCCAGAAGGTCAAGAATCAAATCGTAAAACCGCTACTTCTGAACCAATAAGAATAGTAAGAGAATGTCAGAATGTGAAAGGTGTTGCTACTATTCAACCTGATAATTATGGTGGAAATACTTGTTCTAAACAGCATATAATATTTGATGCTTCTTCAAATAAAGTAACAGGAATAATAGGAAAAGAAGTTCCAACTTATAGATCCTATTTATTTGTTGATCGAAATACAACTACAACTATAACATCTGATCCAGAATTACCAGATGGAGTGAAAATAGATCAATTGAGTGGAAGAATCTACGGTATAGCCAATGAAGTTAGAGAAGAAAAATCATATAAAATTACTGTAACTAATGAAGCTTATCCAGACGGAAGAAAGACAGTATCAAAAACAATTACTTTAAAAATATTAACTCAATATTGTGATACTGATGATATTTGGCCTAAAACTGAATTTAATCAAACAGCTTCATTAGAATGTGGAGAAGGCTGTGGAGGAAATCGAACCAGAGAATGTGTATTAACAAATGGAGATGCTGTTTGGAAAGAAGCTGATTATAGTGGATGTGTATATCCCAAATCAGTAGAATATAGTAATTATACAAGTAATTGCTTAGCTTTAGGAATAATAAAAGCTACAGTTATATCAATGGAAGATAAGAATTTAATATTTGAATTTGTGGATAAATCAGAAATAGTAAAAGAATTAACAATCGATCAAACAAATGGAGAAATAAGTGGAACTTTATCATCCAAATATGTAAATACAACGAATGAAATAAAAGTGAAAGTAACAGGAAATTATACAATAATCACTTCATTCTTCTTAACCATTGATGTAAATCTGATGATTAAATATAAAGCATCTGAATATAAAGGTACAAAAGATTTATATTTTGAAAGTGATGAAGCTGAAATATCATCTTGTGATCCTCATTTATCAATAGGACATGATCCTACTTCATTAGGATTATCATTTAATTCAACAAATGGTAAAATATCTGGAATTCCAACCAGATATTTCGAAGAATCATTTACAATAACATTATCAAGTGGAGATTTACCTCCGTCATTATTTGTAATGAAAATAATAATAGAAGAATTTGAATATGATATTCATGATGAAATACATAAAAGTGATAAAATATCAATATCTCCAAAAGGTATAGCTGTTAATTCAAAATTTTCATTTAAAGAAGAAAGTATGAAAACATTATTGAATGGTATAAGTATTTATTTGGATGAAAATGATGGAAGATTATACACAAAAGAGAATGAGAAAATTAGTGATGTATTAAATGAAACAAGTATAACAATAGTTCAATCATTAGATGGAAAATCAATCGAAACAACATTCAGTTTAACAATATTAAGATATACATTCAATTATTTAGATGTAAAAGAAATATATCATAAAGGTGATTCATTTAGTATAAAACCAGATGTTAAATCAGGAGAAAAAATAGAATTTGAATTAATGGATAAAACAGAAGAAGAAGAATTACGTAAATTAGGAATAGAATTAGATTCTACAACAGGTGTAATATCAAGTGATGAAATATTAGGTATAGTAGAGAATCATATATTGACAATAAATGTAAAACAAGTATATTCCGAAAGTGGAAAAGAAGTTGAAGGAACATTAATTCTCAACTTATATAATCCAGCACCACTAGATTTTAAATATAAAATGACAGATATGTATTTTATTAATGATAAAATCGATATAATGCCAACTCCAGCAGGTGATGGATCAATATTTTCAATTGAACCTAATTCAATAATAACTGATTTGAAAAATATAGGAATATCATTCAATGACACAAATGGAGAAATAAAGAGTGAAATAATTACTGGATTATTTGAAAAAACATTTAAAATCATCCAAAGTAATGGATATAAACCCGAGAATAAAGAATATACAATGTCTCTATTAGTTACATATCGTGCTCCATCTGAATTAGAATATACAGATAGTGATTATATATTAGCAGTAGGAATAGAAACAACAATAAAACCATCAAAATATGATGATAATGTATTTGCAAAATTCTCTTATCAATCATCAATAAAACTAGAAGATTACAATTTAACATTGAATAGTGATAATGGTATAATAAGTGGAATTCCAAGTAAAGATTTACCAGTTTCAACTGATGTTACGATAATATTGAAGAATCGAGCTGGAAGTATATCATATGTATTGAAATTGATGATTGAAAAAGAGCCTGATTATTCATTCTATGAATTAGTAACATCTGATTTAGAAAGAATAATATTGAATAGATCTTATGTAGTGGATATGAGATATTGGACAATTCCAAGTGATGCAATGAAATGGGTTAGTATGGAAGGTAAAAATGAAGAAACAAGTATAATAATCGAAACTAGAAATGATAATGAAATGAGATTATTTAATGAATTGAATAGATAAAACATTAAAGCATATTAGATTTATAATAAAACCAAAAGGAGATGAAAGTGGAATGAAAGATATGAAGATAACTACAAATTCATTAATCGAATCAATAAATGAATGTTATTTATATGATGTAGAAATGATAATAAAGAACAAATTAATATTAGAAACAAATGAATGGCAAATGGTTTATTATTCAATTCAATAACAAATTCAATCTTATTACATGTAGGAATAATGAGTGAAAAATCTTTGATTATCAATACCAATTCAGAGATATTTGGTTTAATAAGTGGTATATTAAAAAATAATGGTAGTGATAAAGTAGTAAATGGTATATTTGTAAAATTAAACCAATATTCATTAGAAATGAAAAATAACAATGATGGTGTTAAAAGTGGATTATTATTTGGTGAAGTCAGTAATATACAATTATCTTATAGTTTTATTGATATAAATGACATAAATATGAATATTAAAAAAGGAATTCATAGTTTAATGATTGGTGATAGTGTAGATAATGGATTTGAAATATCTAGAAGTTTTGTGATAGTAAGAAAGTCATTGAATATAAAAGATTATCTAACTGCAGTATTTGGTATTTATAATGGAAATAAGAATATAAAAATTACTGAATGTTTTAATGATATTAGAATAGGTGAAATAAAAGATTCATCAACAGAATTGAAAATGAATATAAATGGAAAAGAAATGATGAATAGTTATAGTTATATTCAAATAACTAAGAATATTCCAACTAATGTAAAATTGTATTTAATATCAGAAGATGTAGTTTCTTCAATCACAAATACATTTATATCAATAAGTAAATTAAAAGATATAACAATTGGCAATGATATTATTATAACAGTATCAACTGATGGTAACAGTAAAACACAAAATGCATATTTAGAAAAATCAGATGGTATTACAATAACTGGTGATGATAAAATAAAAGAATTTAATAAAGAAATAAAAGATCATTTATATAAATATATGAATGAATTTTATATTGGTAAAGATCAATCCAAATTGTATTATTCAGAACTACCTCGATATGAGAATAATAAAATAATAGATGAATATAAAGTATTTGAAAACGCTGATATAATATTTGATACAAATTCAAATCCCAAATATTTCAAATCTAATGATGTATTCTATTTAACAGATATTCCGTTATCCAAATTGTACAAAGATATTATACCTTCTAAATGTTATAATTTACACTTATTATCAAAAGAAAATACAAATGAAATATCGATTGAATCTTCATCCAATTGTTTAACTTTTGTTGATAATAAAGATATTAAAGATATTAAATTAGAAATTAAAACATTGAAATCTTTAACAATAGAAATAACAAATTCAGATGATTGTTTAACTCATATGTATAATCATTTCGAATTAAATATAAAATCAAATAATAAAAAACAAACAATCCCAATCAACATAATTGACAGTAAAAAACCTCCAATAATAAGAACAGAACCAGAAATAGTTTTAGAAAAATCAATATTCTATTTAGTATTTGATGATATAACATGTAATGTAACTGATTTTAAAGATTATTCTGAAATAATGAATTATAATAATGTTTATATTAATAATGAAATAGATAATACATACAGTAAAGTAGAAATATCAATATCTAAAATATCAACAATAGATAAATATTATAATAAAAGCGAAGGAATATGTGTGACATATTATTTTAATGGATATGTTCAACCTAGTGAGAATAATTGTTTTAATTTCACAACAACAATAGAACATATATTCCAACCAACACTTCCTCCACCTCCATTAATATCAACAGATTTACCATATTTTCATATTAGTATAATAGAGAAAATAAAAGAAATAGTTAATGACGTAATAACAACTGTCCAAACAGTGAGTGAAGAAGCTAAAGAATTGAATTTCAAACCATCGATAAAGAATCATATACAGATTCATAATACTGAAGTAAAGACAAAACAAAATAATATATTTACACATCCATATGCAACTAAAGAATCAACTTTAGAATTTACCTCACAGTTTAGTGCTGTTGTAAAAGAAGAAGAGAATGTTACATTATCTTTTACAAAATCTCATTCCATAAAAATGGAAGAATTTGATAAAACAACTTTAAAAATAAAGAATGGTACAAAACTGGAATTTAATAATAACAAACTATATTTACAATTTTCATCATCTGATAAAAGAAGAAGATCATTAGAAGAGGGAAATAATAAAAAAGAACAATCAATGAGAATGTTTGGTGATGTTGATAGTGTAGTACTTGTAAACGCAGAGATAAATCTTTATACAAAAGATCCATCCAATGAAATAGTTATAAAACAATGTGGTTTATTTTCATCATTAACCAATTCAATAGTGCAAGATATAACTATAAGAATAGCAAGTAATATAAGATTTGAATGTGATGGTGATAGTTATAATGGTTTATTTGCCTTAACAGCTTATGGTTCTACATTTATTAATGTGAAAGTAGAGTTTGCTAATGAAGGTATGAGAACAATAGCAATTCAAAATAACAATGAACATGTATTTGGATTGATAGTTGGATTAGGGTATGGTGTTCAAATATATAACAGCTATATATTTGGTGATATTATGACAGTGATAAATAATGGAGAATCAAACAAAGATAAGAGTAGTAGTATATTTGGTGGTATGGTAGGATTATGTGTGGTTTATTGCAACATTGTTAATTCATTTTTACAGGTGAATAATATTCTATTATATCAAAGTATGATATATGGTGGTTTGATAGGATCAATGTATAAAGAAAGTCAGTCACAAGTTATTAATTCATTTGTGTTTATTGAAGATGGTTTAAGAATTGGAGTAGATAAAAATCAAAAAGAGTTGGTATATGGTGGCTTTATTGGTGATATAAATGAAAAATGTAAAGAAGTGAAGATAGATAATAGTTGGATAATATTTATAACGATGGGAATAGAAATCAATACAACAACTACTCATTTTGGTGGAATGATAGGAAGAATAGGAGAAATTGAAAAAGAAATGCAATTAGTATTACAAATTCCTCAATGCAAATGCCAATTGGTCATAATACGTTTGTATTTAGAGGTAAAGATGGTAAGATATAGTTGATAAACCAAATATTGGTTTTATATTGGGATGTAAATTAGATGAAGACAATATAATATATATTGATCATACAATGGCTTATGTAGAATCATGTAATCCAAAATTCAACTGTATTTCACCTCAAATGTATTATGCACCACCTGGAAAATATCCAAGTACTTCTAGAAGAATGTTAAGACCAACAGAAAATAATTATTGTAGTGGATCAGGAGCTTTAACAAATGGTCCATTTTCAAGTTTAGCTGCTCAAGGGAATGATTTCTGTAATTCATTAGGTAAAACAACTTGTGAAGGATATAATGGAATATGTTATGATGCTTCATCTTACAGTCCATGTTCATTATCAAACAATGATAATTCGTTAATATTATTCAAAGATCCAATATATATTTCATCTAGTAAGTTAGTATGTGCAAATAATTGTTCATCAAATGGAGTATGTGTATATGGAGAATGTCGATGTTTTCCAGGTTTTACTTCATTTAATTGTAAATATCGAAATTGTCCATTTGGAAGTCCAATTTCTAATCCATCAAATGAATATGATAAAGATAATCGATTATATTATGAATGTTCAAATCAAGGTAAATGTAATAGAGAGAGTGGGTTATGTAAATGTTATAGTGGATTTGAAGGAAATGCATGTCAAAGAACAAAATGTCCAAATGAATGTTCAAATCATGGAATTTGTATGACATTAAGTGAAGCTGAATTAAAGAAAGAAAAAGGAAATATAAATGACAATGATGAAAACAATTATGATATAAATTATATAAAGAAATATGAGAAATGGGATAGAGAATCAATTCAAGTATGTGTTTGTGATAAAGAATATCGAGGTGTTGATTGTTCAATTAGAAAATGTCCTTATGGTTATTTAGCTGATAGTGAATGTGATTCCTTATCTCAAAGTGAAATAACAATTACATATAAACCTAAAACAAGTGCAATTTCAACCAACAATGATAAAGTCTATGTGAAATATACAGATCCATTTAATCGAGTATGGTTTACTAAGAGTTTTAGCTTCACTTCAAGAAAAGAATGGTTTAATGTATTACAATCTCTTCCACCAGGAACATTATCAATAGATGAAGTAAAAATAGAAAATCCAACTGCTAGTGAAATTGCCGTTTCAATTGCATTTTCAAAACATCAATCAGGAAGACAATATCCATTAGAAATAATCGGAAGTAAAGAAATGAAAGAAATTCCAGAATTAGGAGATATAAATAATGGATATTATCATTGGATTAATGCATCTTTAGAAGGAATTCTTGATACTGTAAATGGTGAATTGAAATATGAAATGGATTATACTCAAAGATCCTCTGAATGTAGTAACAATGGAATATGTGATACAAAGAGTGGAATATGCAATTGTTTTGATGGATATAGTGGAGTTGCTTGTTCTGAATTAAATGAATCTTATTAAATGAATGACATTATTATTATTATTATTATTAATTTCATAAATTCATATTATATTTCTTTTTTTTTTTTTACTTTAAAAAACAATATCATAAATAATAAAAACATTAAATTCTCACTTATTCACATTGTTTGGTATTATCTATTGTTAATGTATTTACAATAATTTGAGATACTATTATTTCTTCATCAACAGAAACAACTACTTTTTCAATTTTAGGTTTTATTACTCCTTTTTCCATTTCTTCAAGTTTATTCTTCTGTTCCAACATCTTCTTTTGTTCACTCAGTTTTTCTCTCCATTTTTTAGATCTTGAATTATATTCTAGACTATCTTCCACTGGAAATTCTATACCCTTTTCTAAAGCAATTTCTTCTGGAGTTTTATTCTTTCTCTTTTCTATCAATTTACTTAATCTTTTCTTCCCTCCAAATATCATTAACCATATCACAAATACTGTTATTATTATTAAAGTTACAATTATTATTGAAATACCTCCCCAAATTGTATTTCCTCCTTGTCCAATCAATATTGATACTAATAACAAATAAACTGGTATTATAACATATAAAACTACAACATAAGCAAAACCAAACCAATTGAATTTCTGAATTGTTTTACCAAATAAATAAGCACTATTCACTAATATTTTTCTAATCTTTTTGATTGGATAGAATACTATAATACCAATTATATTAAAATAGACATGAACTAAAGCAGCAGCTAAACCTGGTAATTCACCAGTTGCTAATCCAGCAACAATAGCAGTAAATGTTGTACCAACATTTGCACCTAAAGTTAGTGGAAGAATTCCTTCCACTGTTAATACACCAACACCAACTAGCGGAACTAATGAAGAAGTAACTACAGAACTACTTTGTAATACAATAGTAAGACCTGTACCTATTAACATAGCTAAATACGGATTCATATTCAACGCTTTCTTTATATATTTATTAGCCTTACCTAATAAAAGAAACTGTAATATCCAAACCAGCATAATTAAAAATATGATAATACATACAATTGCTAATATTAATAAAAACACACCTGTACCAATATCACCAAATTTCCATGAAGTTTTAATAAAACTTTTCTGTATAATAGAAGCAGAATCATATTCCTTATGCCATTCATCATCGAATATACAAACAGCTTTTCCATTAAAACATCCCAAATCAGTTTGATTTAATAAAGCACCTGCTGGTGTACATTTTGGAGCACTTCCTCCACATCCAAATGAGAATGCTTTATAAACATCTTTATTAATTTTAACAACTAATTCACAGACTGGATCTAATATATAATCTAATGGAGATGGAAAACTTGCATCAGCACTTCCTCCACCAATTGCCTTTGTTGTAGCTGAAGCTATTGTACAATAGAACCCACAACCGTTGTTAAAAGCTCCCCAAATCCATTCTATTGGTAAGAATACAACAGCACTATAAATATTAAACATATCATTGACAGTTGCTCCTGAAGCTGCTCTTCTGAATTGTACTGGATTTTTAACATAACCATATGATACAATAACACCTTCTAAGGCAGTACCAATATTTGAACCCATTATAATATATACTGCTGTGCTTAACGGAATTGCATGAGCAGCACACATAGCTACAGTGATAGAGGTTGTTGTGGATGATGAAGAAATTATTACTGTGAATAACCAACCAACTGCTAATGCTGTGATTGGATTGTTGCAGAAACTAAACATCTAATGAAAATAAATTACATAAAATAATATGTATACTTTTGATGCATCTTTACCTCCTAATATTCTAAATGAATTACTCATCATGTCTAAAGCAAACATAAAACCATATAAGGAAATGATTAACACAATTATTCCACCTGCTACACGTACTGTCCTTATATACCATGGACGTTGTTTTTCAACTGGTAAATTATCAGTTACATCAAGTGTTGGGTCTTTAAAGTCAATAGTATTCATTGAATCTCACAGATTCTTTGTATAAGTGTTGTAATGTAAATTTGATGACTCATCAAACATTCAATTTAAAAATTATGAATCTGAAGATTCTTTGATAATGTGAAATACACCAAATAACATTACTCACAAGTCTTCATTGTATTTCTGTAATTGTAATACTTTTCACGTATAACTTTTTCAACCATATGACAAGTCATTTTTCTTGTTAAATACAATACAATAGTCTGTATCTATTCTTAGCTAATTTTCATAATCATCTGAATACCTGTGATTATATTACATTTATTTTTAATATATGCTAAATAAACCTTTATCATAACTCAAATTAGTGAGTTCTTTATCATTGACATTCTATATGAGTATGCGTCTGTTGATATTTTCTTCCTACAAATATTTGACTATTAATATTGAATTGCATAATATTATCTCTACTTAACTTATGTATAAGCAGAAAATTGAGAAAATCAAAATAGAATAAAAAACCCAAACCAGAATCGAACATAATATACATTTTTATAATTATTTATAAATATGGATTAAATTCATCATTTCCATCAATTGCATTTAATAATCCAGATACTGGCATAGCATTATCCACTTCTATAATACAGTACATATATATAAATCAAAAATACTTTCAAATTTTGGTAAAAGTCCTAACGCTTCATCCAACAATTCTACTCCATCTTCTGTAATATTGTTTTCATATATTTCCAACACTCTCAATTCTGGAATGAATTTGAAATACTGTATAAGTGTCTTAAGACCTTCATCTGAAATGCATTCATTATCTATTCACATAAATATATATATATATATATATATATATACCATCAAGCCTTAAGTATTCCAAACTAGATATATTCGAAAAACTATCACAAATGTATTTCACACCATCATCAGTAATAAAGTTGCTTTTTAAATCCAATCCAGTCAATTCAGTAATGTAACTACTATATTCATTAAAATATTTCATTCCAACATCTGATATATAATCATCTATCAACAATAATAATAGGTTAGACTATATACATGTAAGATGTAGATTGTGAAGATGTGGAGTGCTTTTGAAGTTTTTACATAAATATTTAAATCCTTTATCATCTATTTCAGAGTCTATTCATATATATATATTTATATATATATACGAGTTATAGAAATTTCTCTAATATAAATATTTCTGATATTATAACACAAATAATCATAGTCACTTTGATTTTCTGAATACTTTATATTGTTCAATACTAATTGTCCTATATTAATTCTGCACTTTCTTATAGCATCCTTAAATGCATCTTCTATTGAATAGAATATTAATTAAATGGTATTATACTAGTGAATGGATCGATTGGGAAATTGTTATAAACAATAAACTCATATTTGTGTTTTAAAAACTTCTTTTTCTGTTTGTTATAATTAGGATCATTGAAGTTTTCATATTCTAACATAATTTCATCCTCTAAATATCCTAATCTTTCATTACTTTCATTTTTTATAGATTTCAACAAATCACCTTCGTTTACATTTAACAATTCTTTTAATTTACATATGCAATACATCTTTTTATAAATATTTCCACAATTAGATTCATTATACCTTAGTCTTAAGAAGTTTTTATCTATTTGATCAACATAAAAAGGAATTAAATCATATAATGATAACTTTGATAGTACTTGAATATTTTCTAATAAATGTAACACTATTTTAGGAGGAATTGAAGAGATATCTATTGTCTCTACTATGTAATTATCCATAATATTAAATTATTTGATAAACTAATTAAAAATATATGTGCGGAACTATTAAAAACTCTGTTAAAACACTAAAAAAACTAAAAAAGATATACTTGAAACGTATATATTTTCAAAATTAAAAAAAACAATAGAATGAAATATAACTGGTTAATAATAATATATAGAATTTATATATCTTTTTTTTAAATCACAATAACATATTTTTAACTCTCAGTTCCTGGAATATATAAAGTCTTAAATCTAGCAGCATTCTGTTGTAAGAAGTGTAATAATTTACTTTGAATCAAACCAGTGGTAGATGGAGACAAGCAATTACCTCTAAATCCAATCAAAGCTCTTCTTCTCTTAGCTAATTCGAATTCATCCTCTTCACTCTGTACTCCTTCAATCATATCAGCCAATATTTCTTGCAAACCTTCTTCATCCTTCACTACACTATGTACTTCCATCATAAAGTCTCTGAATCTATCATGATATAGAACATCAGCCCATTCCTCTTCTAAGAAGTCCAATAAATCAGGAATTCTACCTTCATTATATGTAGCAACTAAACTATTCACATAACTTTGATGAACTCCAATAAGTTGTTCTAAATGAGAATAATTAACTTGTTTATCACTCAAGCATGTAATTGCAGCTATAATATCATCTTTATCTAAACTGATCTTACAATATCTCGTTCTACCAGGAACAGCAGTAACAATTTCAGCTAATGGAGTTTCACCTTCTTTCAACTTACTAGCGAAGAAGTAATTCAAATTGAATGGAACATTACATCTTACTGTTCGAGGTAAATTAAACACTGGTGGTTCATGAGTTTCTTCATTTACATCTGAATAATCAGCGACTGGATCAATAAAGTATAATAATGATTGTGATAAACAATATCCAGCTTCTAAACTATTATATAACTCCATTCTTCCACCATGTCTGTATCTTCTACTCCATTTAGCTATTGTACCAGCTGCAAATATATTCTTATCTGTTGTTCTGAAGAATGAATCAACCACTAATCTACCATCATATACTAAACCTGTATTGTTAATAGCAGAAAAGATATAAGGATCTACATCATGTTGATCAGCGCAAACTAATAAGTTACATTCTATTACATCTTCACTTTTACTACCATCATCATTGAATACTGTGAAAACAGCACCTTCTAGATTACCTCTTCCATCGATCTTTAATTCCTTTAATTTGTGATGGGCAATGACTTTAACTCCTCCCATTTGGAACTGATCATTTAATGTGTCTTGAACACAGCCATTATCACCAATTAGAGTATTTAATGTCTATATAAAAAATAATATATATATATATACCTTTGACATAACCAAACTAATACTTCCTCTTAAAGCACCTGAATTCTGTGCAATACAATAATTCACACATGTTAATGCTTCCATTGAACTACCATATACTACTACATAACCACCATTATCTATTATATCATTAATATATTCACCAGCTTTACCTACACTCTCTCTACCACCAGCAAATAAGACTTGAGGTGGAATTGGACCAACTTTTTCTAGAAATTTCTTAGTACTGTCTTGTAAACCAGGTGTTAATACCAATGAATCATACGGAATAACTTTCTCATTATCTAATATTGCACATTTATTTTCTCTATCTAAATCTACTACATAGTTATTGACTATCTTTACTCTGCTTTCAAATCCTTTTAAATGTAAATCTTGTGATGTATAACATGAATCTCTTTGTGCAATACTATCAACATCTTGATAAGGTAATCCTAATGGTGAAACTAATATAATATTGGTGAAGAATAAGTATGGAATAAATATTAGATTTTCTATTGCACTTAAACCGCAATCTGAAGCACCGACTACTACAATTCTGTGGTTTAATTTGATTCTTGGTTCTGTGAGATATTTGTATGGTAAAATAGATAATGCAAATATTGAATTTAGTGTAAGATTTTCCATTGATTTTCTAGATCTAGGCTTGACTTGAATAAACTCTTCAATAATAGTAGAGAATATTCTATCAGGGTAGATTCTATAATATAATAATTCCTTCTGATAATATCTCATTACTTCTTGCAAACAGAATCTACTAGCTGGTATAAACAATGGATTAATAACAAAATGTAAAACAGTAGCTTGATTCTTTGATAAATACTCTTTTATATCACAATAATCTTCAACAGCAAAATTGTTACAAGTCCAAGTAACTAACTGACGAGTAGTGTATTCTCTTGTACAAATAGTCAAACCTACGATTTGTTCTTGGTAGATAAACGCAAATGCAGCTTGTTCAGGATTATTTTCTATTGGTTCATTGTATATTTGTAAAACATGTTGTAATGACTGCAATATTTCATCTTTATTATTTACATTACTTAATATATTCTTTATTCTAGGAACATCATCTAATACAATTTGTCTAAGTGTCAAATCTCTCATTGCACTGAGTGTATTTCTATGTATTATATATAAATTATGACTGAATGAATGATCTACTTTATTAGGGACTCTAATCATTGATTGTAATAGTGGGAATGGTCTTGCTGATGGTGGCATTGTTAATATTAAATAATCCATATTAGGGAAACATTCAAAGGCAGAATCTAAGAAATCAATTGATCTACTTTGGAAGCTTTCATCTACGCAGAATAATGTAACTCCAAATGCATTGGGTCTGGTTGGAATTGTGACTGGAGTTGCTTTCAATATTTCTATTTCTCGAACTTTCTTTTTGTAGTTTGTATCAAATATTAATTTTTCCACTGCAGTGTAAACTGTATCAATTGTTCCAGTACCATCAACAACGGTAATTGGTAATCCATTTTCTATTTCTTCAATATGTTCTCGATATAATGATAATTGTACTGCCAATGTTGCTTCTGAATCTTCATCATTCATTTCACATCGATCAGATATCTCAGCTGGAGGTGGATTGAAGTCTTTATGATATATTTCACCTGTAACTGTATCATATAATCTACCTTGCATGTGTTCTATTCCACAGGTTTCATCAGTTTCTATTAATATAACAAAAGTTGGAGTATTTCCACTATCACATAACATTTTATAATCACTTACTGTTTTGATCATTCCATCTAAGATATAACCACTTTCATTAATATCAAATCCCTTTAATTTCTCAATGGCTAATTTGATGAGTAGTTCGTGTGGGACTTTTTGACCACTTTGACTGAATTCTCTAATTGCTTGAACTTCTGGACATCTCATTGTATTGATTTGTTCCATTAATATTTCTGGTGATATTATCTTATATCCATATCGCTTTGCTAATAATCTGGCTTGGGTTGTCAAACCTGAACAAGGAGGACCAATTAATGCGATTTTTTGACCACGGAAACTATTTTATATAATATAAATAGTGATATATACAAGGGATTTACTTTATAATCATATTCTTGATATAAATCTGCTAGTAATTTCTTATTAATTTTCTGATTGTTTGGATCATCTTCGCTGAGTTGTGGCAATGCTTTGAAATTAAGACAATATCTAATATCTTCTTCTAAATTGCCATCATAATCATATAAATTTGGATTTCCTCCTTTCTCTGTTTCTGCTGCTTTTAATTGTCTTAAATATATATTCAATTTTTGGAAAAAACTTCTTACATCTGTTTCGTATAGTTTTTCTTCTTCATTTCCGGCATTTTTCTTATCTTTCTTACTTTCCTTCTTAGCTTCAGCTGCTGCATCATCTGGACAACATAATGCTAGAATAGTTGTGAAAATATGATATCTATCTTCCAATTCGCCATCTCTCATGTACCATTCATAGAATCGATCTAATATGATTCTATCATTTCTCTCAGCCAATAATGGTTGATACACTTTTTGAAAATCATTGAAAGTGATTTGATTGTCTTTTCCTAAATTCAAAGCACAAATCACATCCAAGCCAAGCTCGTTTGGTTGAACTTTTGTTGTATATCCCCATTTCTCACCTTTGGCGTTTAAATATTTGTACAAACTATTATATAACTCCTTGGGCATTCCTTCTTCACGCTTCTTAGGGAAGTCCTTTTGGAATTCTTGCCAATTCTCTTCAATAATTTTTGTCCAATGAACTGGTTTAATTACTTCTTCTTTAATGATTTCCTATTCATATGTATAAATTATGATATAATATATACATCTAATTCTTTTACTAAATTATCATAAGGTTCTAATTGGAAAGACTCTTGTAATACCTTTAAATCAATTTCAGTGGATATTGCCATTATACCAACTGCTACTTTTTTGGGATTTAATCCAACCAATACTTTGTTATTATCATCAACACCATAAATCACATCAGCCAAGAAGAAATCACCATAAATACTACGTAATACTTCTGATTGACTTTCAAATATTGGTACTAAATCATCATGATCTTGAATTCTAGCTGGTCTGATTAATAAATTAGGAATTAAGGTTTCTCTTGGAAATATGTATACTGATGGTTCTAAAGCAAGTTCTTCACTACCATCTTCTTGTGACATTATTTTTTTCTCTCTTTCTTCTTCTTCTTCTGTTAATGGTGGCAATATAAACATTGAAGATAATGGTTTATAAAGTAATACACCATCTGGCTTATATAACATGCATACATCAATTAATGGTAAGATACCAAAGGCAGATGTTAATATTTGTTTTAATGCTTCTGTATCATACAATTCTGCAGCCACAAAATATGATAACCATAAAGTAGACGATACCATAAATTCAGGATATGCATAATGACTATCAAACCATCCTACGAAATTATCATTGTATCTTTCAGGAGGTTCATTTTTGAATGCAGCGAATGCAACTAGATCGTCCTCAGCAGTGACAGCTACAACTGACAATATACTGTGTTCCAGAATCGATAGAACGGGATTATCACCAAACACAGCTGAACTTTCTGCTCTCTGAGAATTGATTAACTTTTTAATATCGCTTAGATCATTAACATCAGCTCTTCTCACAAGCAAATCCATCTATCAAAACGATTTTTAAAAAAACCACTTATATCAAGCTTTACATTCAAGCTCAATGACTTTCGAAAATATTTTTTCATTCACCCCAAAATTAAAAACTTTAAAAATTTCACACATATATAAATATACACATATAGAAAAACAAATAAATATCACTTGCTTGGATCTCCATTCGAAGAAGATCGATTATTATGAAAGAGACTACTCTCACTCGAATGATCGTTATTATTCTTCTTATTGATAGTATTATTAGTAATAGATGTTTTTACATTGTTCGTACTACCTAATATACCTTTATTACTATATATTCTTTTCATATTATTGAATGTATCCCTACCAGATCCTTTCGATCCACCTCTTGTAGTAGTATGTCTACTGGGAGTGTTGATATAACATGAATCTAAGCATTGATTGGCTGTAGTATTACTCTGAATAGCTCTGTCTAGATTAGTATCACTTTCTGCAGTGAATTTAGCTAATATACAGTATCGATTCTCTAAATATTTATCTTGTTTTTTATTATGATCTCTTAATGGCAAATTCTTCATTTTTCTACATCTACAGGTTTTAGTAGATCGAAATTCTTGTAAATCACATCTTAGCTTATACAGCTGTATAAAAGGTCTTATATCCATTTGCATAGGGTTATTTATACTAGTTGATTGTTGTAGTGATGGAATACTAGCATAAAACCATTCTTGTAACGAACTTTGAAATTTAATTGGCTCTTCTATTACTTCTGGAAAATCATGACAAAATTTGTAAAAACCTATTCTACTTAGAACGGTATTACTTTCATCATCTTCATATATTTCCACTAACTCTTTATAATTTGATGGAAAACCAGGTGGAAATTCTTTTTTTCTATTACTTAGATTTTCTATTATTATTTTATAACTATTTATATTAATTTGATTGGTGGCTTCTTCATCAAATAAATTAAAAATTACTATTAAAATAATAATATATAATATATACAATCTAACATTTGTTGTGGTCGAAGATGTATAAACATCATAGTAATTAGAAAAAATTCATTATAATTTATTCTTTCAACTATATTTATATCATACAATAACCATATAAAATGAATATAAGGAGGATGTAATATATCACCAAATACTCCAACTAAATCTGATTCATATAAATAACTTGAAAAAATGGATTTAATTGAATCATATAACAGTCGGATTGGATATATATAAGTATCTGGTAGTAAGGATGTATCTATAAATTGAAGGGTCTCTTGAGATAGTTCAGCTTTTACTGCACTAGAGAAGGGATGAAAAAATTTATTGATGCTGTGTTTAACATGCATCTATAGATAAATAAATGTATAATATACGAATGGAATATCTAATGGTGGTACTGTAATCTCATATTTACTTTGGAAAGTTACATGTTCATTTACTTCTAAGAATAAAAAATCAATTAATCATACCTGCCTTTGATTTCCTCACTGTCTGATCATTTGCTAGATTAGTTGCAGAATTTGACCTACTTGCATATTCAGATGGCATTGAGGCAGAAAAACACTCACTTTCCATTTGCTATTGAATTATATACAATAAGAAAAATACATTTCCATAGGTATTATACATTTCTAAACCTCAATTTTAAAACAAACTGATCTGAAACGAATATCAAAAAATATATGGGTTTTTATACTAACGATAATATTTTCAAAAACTGAAGAAGAAAACCTTTAACCGAACAGAAGCTTGTCTCATTCAAATCACCTCTTTTTAAAATTCATTAGCGCCATCTAATAACAGCAAGATTCTGATTTTATAAATTTTCATTGAAGCATGCCAAAGGGTACCAAAAGGAAGTCTGATGATATAGATAATACAACAGTCATTCCTTCTTACACACCATATATAACTAATGAAGAGCATTCTAAATCTAATTCTAATGAAGCAATATTGGATACAGTCATTTGGAAAGAATCTCCCGGTTCTCAAAGAACATTTTCGCACATATCGTATAATTACAATATTATGATGAATATAGAAAAGATAATATAGATGAGGGATTGTCAAAATTACAGAATCTAAAGAAGAAACTATACGCAATAGCTCCTAACCCATCTGACCCAGTTTCACCTCCTCCTGTTGCATTTAGCCTTGGCAATGAAGATGCATTTTATTTAGGAAGTCAAACAGATGATATGAATGAAATTGTATCAGCTGCCTTTAAAAGTCCAAATGAGAAGAATAAATCAAAAATACAACAACAACAAACACCTACAAATGTACAATCTACAGTAATATCACCGATTCAATCAAAACCAATACAAAAACAAGAATCTTTTAACAAAACAACAAATTATCTTCAATCGAGTATAGTCAAAACAAAAACAATTAATAATAATAATAATAATAATATTCCATCATATAATCCATTAAAGAAAGTAGATACAAATAGAATGAATAAACAGGTGAAGAATAACTCCATAAATAAAACACCAATATCAAAATATCAACAGCAACAACAGCAACAACCGCAAAAACAACAACAAAATATAACTACACCATCACCACCTCCTCCTCCAATATTATCTAAATCAGCATCATTACAATTAATCAAACCACTCAAGCCAAATACCGTAATTAACAGTAGTAATATATCTAAATCTAATAGTAACAGTATGACTTCTATTGATTTAGATGATGAAGATATAGATTGGGCTGTAATTGATTTGATCGAATCTTCTCAAAATAGTACATCTAATTCATGTTCAAATCCACCAACTACCACTACTACCACTAATAATAATAATGAGAATAATGGTAAAGTTAGACATTTTTCAATGATTAATGAAATGAAACAAATACCATCTAATACACATAATACAAGTACAAGTACAAGTACAGTTAATACAGTGTCTTCTCCACCTAGGAAGACAATGAGATTGAATAGCAATAATCCAATTAGTCCAAGTAAAACATTACCAATTAAATACAATAATAAACCAAATCAATTAAAACAAACTTCATCTTTACCACCATCTAAATCTATATCTAATAATAACAATAATATTAAACCAATTAATCATTCATTAGTAATCAATACAATCAATAAAGGTATTAATAAAATACATTCTCCCATTATTAATACATCAATATTGACAACTACGCCAATAAACATACAACAGCAACAGCAACAGCAACATTCATGTAATAATAATTCGTTTATTATTCCACCAACAACTACAATGCCATCCTCTACATTATATTCATCATCAACATTTATATCCAAATCACCTATCAATTTCCCTAATAATGATAAAGATGAGAATGAAGATGATAGTCTAACATTTGATGAGAGATATGTTAATTGGGATGAAATAGAGAATATGGAACAATTATCTCAATCACAACAACAACAACAACATAATAATAATAATAATAATAATAATAATAATAATAATAATGTAATGGTATTTCCAGTAGAAGTTGAATATAATAATAATATCAACTTACAACAAACTCCAATTGATTTAGATCAAATTAAAAGAAAAGATTTAAACTATTATATTGATAATAAGAACAATCAATATAATGTACCAACAGATAGTAAGTTATGGACTAATACTTCAACGCCGTTAACATCAGTATTAATCAACAAGAATAATAATAATAAAGAAAAAGATAAAGAAATATTTATAATAAAATATATGCAATTAAAAATAATCAATATAAAAGAAACAGATAAACCATTAAAAGGATTGATACTAGAGACACTACATCTAGTTACAAATCAAAATATAGTCGTTTTATTAACGGATATATGGATGAATTATAAACCCTCTAAAAACACAATAATCAATATAATACAAGACTATGCAAATCCACCTATATATTACAGTAATATTGATATAGTCGTTTCAAATACACAACATTGGTTAATTATTAATCCAATGAGATTTATCAGTTGTACAACAATCTCCACTTCATTTAGTTGTATTAGAAAAACAGTTTTAGATGACTATTTCTCTACAAATATTCAAACTAAAGCTATGATTTATGGATCAATAAAACATGATTTATTTGAATATGCTATAACTAATCATATTACAGATGATAATGAGTTAATGATATTTATAACAAACATTATACCTCGTTATTATGACAATATGATTCAAGCAAATATGACAATTGAAGATATAAACTCATTGAAATATATAACAAATTGTGTAAAGAATTATATTCAAACATATACTACAACCAATGGAGGACCTTTACCATTTAATAATAAAATATATAATTTAAAAATTGAAGATATAATCTCAACAGAAGATCAAATATTTTCACCAATTTGGGGAATTAAAGGAATTATTGATATAGTAACAAGAAGCTAAGATTAAACAATAATAGTAATAATAGTAATATAATATTTCCATTAGAATTAAAAACAGGTAAAAAGAATCAATATACATCTGTTTCACATAATGCTCAATTATTGTTATATTCATTATTATTATCTGAAGTATATGGAACATTTCCATTTATTAACTCTTTACCATGTGGTTCTTTAGTGTATTTATCATCTCAAGTTGAATATAATGAAATGAAGAAATTGAATAATGTTAAGAAAGAAAGTGAAGGATATGTTACTGAAGGAATTAATACAATGAAGTTTGAATTGAAGAATATTGTTAACCAGAGGAATATATTGTCAGAGTATTCAATAGATAAATGTAAATCAAATGATATAGATATAGAAGATTTATATAAAGTATATTATTATATTTTCACACTATTTTTTTCCACTTTATTTCTATTATTATTTTTTTATAGTTACCTGAAATGTGTGGTAATAATTTTCAATGTTCAAAGTGTTTTAATCAAAATATATGTATGTTAATGCAATATTGTTTCGATAAAATCTCTTATCCAGTTCCAAAAGATTGTCAATCAATCTACAACAATTATATAGAAAATATACCATTAAATACAATCAAATATCTCAATAAATGGTTGGAATTGTTATTCTACGAATTAATCGATTCTCATCACTCCTCCTATTATGATATAAAAACAACTAAAAGTAGTGAGAGAGAAAAGATAGGAAAATGTATTGGTCGTTTAATCTATAATCATAGTGAAGTAAAAAGTTGTACTTCCTTTTTAATACACTTCAAACATAATCCAAAATATACATTTCCATTAACTTCAAATGGACTAGATGTGAGTGATTATATTGTATTATCAATTGAAGATAAAAGAATCTGTTTATTGAAAGGTTATATTTATAATATAGATATAGAAAGCAATGAGATTGTAATAGAATCTGATTCTACTATTAATTCAATAATTACATCAAATACAATGATTGAATATAGAATAGATTCAATCAATAACTCTGTCATAAACTATACAAGATCACTTCATAATATATTCACTCTTTTAATACCACATCAAAATAATAATAATAATGAAATAGTAGAAAAAGAAAGAGAAAATCATCGAAGTTCAACTATGTAATATAATAATAGACGGACAATATAAATTCACACCGTTATTGAATGAGAATGAAAGTTTATCTTTTCCTTGGAACAAATCTCCTTATAGAGATAATAAATATATTGAATTAATACAAGAATTAAAATCAGAATTCTTTAACTTCAATATTGATCAAAGAAAAGCAATTCAAGAAGTGTTTAATGATAAAAACAAATTTACATTAATTCAAGGAATGCCTGGAACTGGTAAAACAACCTGTATTAGCATTTATTATTAAATGTTATTATTGTATTGGATATAATATATTGATAATGTCTTATACTAACTTGGCTGTTGATAATATATTGCAGAAGATAGTTGATTCTGTTGAATTAATGAGAATTGGGAATAATATTAATATATTTCCTTCTTTACAGAAATATTCAAATGACACTTTGAAAAATAAATTATCTTATGCTGATTATTTAAATAATTATAATAACTGTAGAATAATAGGAACTACATGTTTAAATATCACAAATCCATTGTTACAAAATAGAATATTTGATTTGTGTATTATTGATGAATCAAGCCAAATCATCGAACCATTAACAATTGGTCCTCTCTTAGTGAGTAAAAGATTTGTTTTAGTTGGAGATCATTATCAATTACCACCACTGGTAATCTCAGATCGTAGTAAAGAGAAAGGAATGTCAATTTCTCTATTTGAAAGATTATTAAATATATATCCGAAGTGTTTGAATAAACTATCTATTCAATATAGAATGAATAAAGATATTATGAAATTATCCAACTATTTGATATATAATAATGAATTGAAATGTATAGATAGTGATGTAAATAATCGATTATTTGTTATACCAAAACCAGAGTATTTATCTATAAATAATAATAATAATAATAATTGGTTGAAATACATATTATCTTCTGAGAATAGTGTATTGTTTATAAATACAGATACATTAACAAAAGATGGAAGTAAATAACTTAGAAAAGAAAGAAATGGGTAAAGGAAAATATAATAATGAAGAAGTATCAATGATTGTCTTGCTATTAGAGAATTTATATAAGTGTTCATGTAAATTGAGTGATATTGGTATTATTTCACCCTATTTGTGTCAAATTGAGAAAATTAAAGATAAATTAAAACAAAATGAAATGTATATTATTATTTATAATTATTATATAAATAAATAGTGGTAGAAAGATAATAGAAAAAAGACTTGAGATTTCAACAGTTGATAAATATCAAGGAAGAGATAAAGAAATGATTATTTTATCATTTGTTAGATCAAATATTGAAGGTCATGTAGGTAAATTGATAAAAGATTGGAGGAGAATTAATGTAGCAATAACTAGAGCAAAATCAAAATTAATTGTATATTCCATTTATTTATGTTATATGTATAGATAATAGGATCTGAAAAGACAATTGTTAATGACAAGTTGTTGAAGAGTTTTGTTGATTTTGTGAAGAGTGAAGGATGGTTCTTTTCTCTTCCTGAAAATTGTTTGTCGTTTTAATAATTAATTAGTTATTTATTTTGAATTTTGTTTTTTCTGTGTGTAATTTGTGTCATTTACCATGTAATTTTGGTAATTTATTCTTATTTCTTCTTGTAGAGTTTTATATCTTTATTTAAGAGTGTTAAGTGAAATAACTTATATTAATAGATGTCTGCAAAAAGAAAAAGACCAGAACTTGATGAAATTAATAAAAGAACGAGAGTTTCATCTGATAATTCTATGGATATGTTTTACATTGATGGTTCTATAGAAGAAGAAATTAATAAATCTGAAGAACCTCCAGATGTTCTTATCTCAATTCAAATGTTGTTCAATACATTTAAAAGGGTATTATATTTATTTAATATGCTCTATAGACCTTACCAAGACTAAAAATTCCAGTCATTACTTTTTCTCAAGTATTGAGTTGTATAAATGATGCAAACATAGCTCATAGTGAAGTATAAGCACATTATTATATTTATTTAATAGATGCAAAAGTATTCTCAAAGTGGTTTAATAAAACTAGTTTATTTAGAATGTGATAAATATGGTATTATTTTAATGAAAGATATTAATGAATTTTGTATTTATACATGTTTATAAAAATACATATTTCTAGTTAAAAGGAGTATATCAAACAAAGAATCAATATAATGAATATTGGATAAAGTATGTAAGACTAATAAGAGAATGTAAAGAATCAATAATTGATTATGATATATTTAAAGAAAGATTAAAATCAATAAATTGGAATTATGAGGAATTTGTAAAGTTTCAAAAGTATTTAAATGATGATAGTATGTTGAAAGTAGTAGAGAATAACATGGATAGATGTAACATTCCCAGGAGTATTAGTATTATTTCTATCATTTAGTATACTGAGTATGTAAAAATGCTTATTGAAGGAAATAATGAAATAATAAAAGTAATAAAAAGGTCTAGATATAAGGAAGTTAATTTAAAGAGAATAAATGAAACATCTTTTAAAACTACAACATTAATTCCTGATTATCATCTGAGACATTTGGTAGGAAAGAAAGTAATATCAGAAAAAGCAACTGGTAAAAGTATCTTAGTAAAATTAGTACAATAGTTTTTTTCTTATTTTTTTGATTGTTTGATGTTTGCAAATGAAATATGTCATTGTGAATAAGTGTATGAAAATGTTATTTGTAGAACCTCTTCTTTATTCTGAGAATAATTTGATTATTGAATATATAGTCGTTTCTGGATTGAAAAGAATCCTTTTTTCTCGCTCCACAATGTTGATCTATCAGCTTTATACATTTACATCAGTAATAGTTTTCACACTATTTCTTATAACTATGGCAATTCTATATTTTGTTCATGATCACATGAAAAACACCAAATCAAAAAAGGATACTTCTGAAGTATGTTTATTTGTGTATTGTATAGGATGAAAAAATGGAGATTTCTTCAATTAGGCTTATAAGCTCACTTTTGGAACAATTGACACATTTAACATCTTCGAATATCAATAATGTGAAGTATTTTATTTATATTCACGAATAATAATATAGATATAAACCGAAATTATCAACATTGGAAAACATAGAAAAATATCAATCAGAAATTGAAAGACATATAGTATTATTATTAAGAAACAGCATTTACATCTTATATAGAAATGTAATAAACTATTTAATCCAGAATTGTACTCTGAAGAAGATATACACAAGTATATTTTAGCTGTATGATTTACTCATTCTTTATACTCTATAAAATAGACTTATCAGAATCTTCCCAATAATTTAATCGATTCAGAAAGTATAGAAATATTAAAATCATATTTAAAAACGTATAATAATAATAATTTAACAATCCATCACATTGTGTTACTTTTATCTCAAATACCTGATAATAGAAGAATATTATTTCTTCTATTTAGCATATACTTATCACAAGTTGATGTATATTATTCAATTATTATTCATTATATTATATATATAGAAATTATATCAAAAGTTGTTATTAAGTTATTATATTCCAAAGATATTTCTGATTAAAGACATACCAATTGATCAATTGAACCAAATATTTCAATTAATACTCAACAATATCAATGAAATATATAAACTGTGGAAATCAAAGAAAATATCAAAATATTATAATGTATAATATTATATATAACTATTTAACATATAATTAGAAATTAATAACAAGAAACTCGTTGAAGTATATCGAAGATACAATTCATACTGAAGAAAACAATTCAAATGATCCTCATATAATCAGTCATTTATTAGGAAGATGGTTAATAGAGTATAAGATAATGATTAATTGTATATAGGTATGGAAATGATGAATATATAATGGAAAAAATCAAAATGTATTTATCCAAAGGATTAAATAGTGATAAAAAGCCAAATATAATCAAACATTTTGAAATTATTGAGTTTAAGTGGTGTAATACAACTCCAGAAATAAGCGATATTCATATACACAAAACTCTATTAAACGGAGAGTTTTGTTTTTCAGCTCTTTTACATAAGGAAAATGGTCCAATGATTAAGTTAGGAATTGATATTGATGTGAATAATCGGTTTACTACTTTTCAAACCAAAATTGAAGTTATAATTTTAGTGAAGAAAATTTGTGGAAAATGTTCACTTTATATTCCTCCACCATTTGTGGATAAAGGATTTGGCTATATTACTTTCATATCTAAACCAGATGTTGAATTATCATTGGATATGAATATTGAAAGAATTAACAATATTAAATATCTAAAATCAATGATTGAAGGATTTGTATTATGGAAGTTGAAAAATGTATAGAATTTAGTCTACATTACATTTTAATAGACTTTAATTGATAATTTATCTTTACCTCATTGGATTCATGTCCCATTACCTTGGAAACATCGATTTCAAAAGGCAAATAATGCTCCATTTATACCTGTATTTAATATTTTGTTATTTATAATATAGAAAATATCAATCAAATCAAATCACAACAATCATAAACATAAGAGTATGAAAGAAAATAGGAGTAAAAAAATAGAAATGAAAAAGTCAATATCTTGTCCAACTTCTCCAAAAGAAAGTAATTTGAAGAGATGTTATTCAGATTCAAAATTATATGATAAGAATGGGAATTATGCAATAATTAATAATAACTATTTACATATGAATAATAATCATGATAATACATCTCAAAGTGAAGATGTAATACTGCCAATTGAAAATTTGTCCAATCAAATCCATATTCCAACAGATATTCATTCACAGAATGATAATAAAGAGAATAAAAATGGATCATTTATCTCTTCAGATATTCTAGAAGAATCAATGTTTGTTTAATATTTTATAATCTCATTTTTGTTATTTAGAAAGAAAAAAAGTTCTGGTTCTATCAAGAAGTTTGCTCGTATTATATATATTACTTATATATATTTCTAAATATAGAATTAGTTTCAAACACAATTCACAAACACAAGAAGAAAGAAATATCATTCACCAATCAAGTAGCATCCGTGTTTCATCGAAAAGGTAAAAGCAAAAAGACTGAATCACCAGCAACAGATAATTAGCAAAAATACTTTTATTAATTTAACATAAATATTATATTATTAATTTAAAAATCTGTTACTCTATATCCTCTCCCCAATGCATTATAACATAACAAACATGACAAGCCAAAACCCATAATTATTGTCACTTCTTGTTTAACAGCAAAATTGACATACATAAGGGATAAAAACAAAGCTATATACAATAATATTACAAATTAAATATACAAGGAATAACACCAGCTAAGAATCCATAAATAAAACCAAGAATTGGTGAAAACACTGGAATCCATAATTTTCTGAATGAAGTACTCCAATATTTAATCCAATAATATATATAAAACAGCAAAAAGAAAGCAGCAGAACAAATGCAGTTAAAGAACATAATAGTACCGAATGATCCTATAATAAAATTTCGATAAATATCAATTATACTAAATCCATTATCTTTAGCCACTTGGAAGTCAATTAACAATCTTTTCATCATTTTTCTTTTTTGAATAGCTTGAGAGTAATTCAAGCCTATTTCTTAAATCCCTCAATATCACCACTTGTAAATAGTCTTATTTAACGATACATTTGTATTCGATATTGTCTACCTAACGCTAAATAACTCAACAAAAATGATAACCCAAATCCCATTAAAATGATAATATCATTCTTTACTGCAAAGTTAGCATATAAAATAGCAAAAAATACAGCTATAAATGTTACAAATATATTTTATTATATACATGGAACAATACCAGCAATGAAACCATAGGCAAAACCTACAAATACACTCAATATGGGAAATATCAGTTTTGTTAATGAATTATGCCAGTATCTCACCCAATAATACGTATAAACCACTAAAAATATAACAGCAGTTGAGATTGAGTTATAGAACATAATAATTCCAAATGAATCTAGCAAATAAACTAATTAAAATAATACTAAGACCATTTTCTCTGGCTAATTCGATTGATATTAAATTCCTTGCCATTTTTAAAGAAAATAGAAGAAAAAAGAATGAAAAGCTTGATTACTATCAAGCATATCAAACACGAAAAATGAATAAACACAAAGACGATAAAGTATCTTTGAAAACTTTGAAGGAATTCAGAAAGGGTATCCTATTCTTTAACAATTAATTAGGTTTAAGAGAGTTGAATAAGTCAAAGAAGAAATATCCTTGGATGAATGAAAGATCCGTAGAACAGAAACGTGCTTTTAGTATTTAATAGAAAATGTTTAATTTAATTATAGTTAGTATATTAGCATGTAACTCTATGTGGTATAAAAGTGATTATGTCTATCAATACTGCTCTAATGCTTTAATACATATATCAGTTGACTATTTGACATTAACAAAAGAAGAAGCAAACATGTTGGTCTCTGTTATAGGAATTGATGATGTTGATCAAAGCAATTTTCTGGTGAAGTATAAGTGATAATTAATACTATATATTCATAGTTTTGAAGATACAAATGATCTATATGAAATGTTATTAGATTTATTTGTTCAATTATTAATGGAAAGAGAATATGATGTTAGATTAAGATCAATGATTTTAAAAACAATAAAACAATTCTCAGTATTTGTTATTATCTTTATTAAATGAATATATATAGTTATCATTAGAGAAATATTATATAAGTGAAAATTATCTAGTTTCAATACTATTGGATGGATATCTTAAAACCTTAAATAGTAAAAATCAAAAATCTAAAAAGAAAGTATATTGGTTTTTGTTTATTTTCTTATGATTTATTAGAATTGGAAGAAATGGGCAATGATTGGTGGAGGTGCTGTAGTTGGTGGAACATTGGCTGTATTAACAGGCGGATTGATTGTTCCAGCACTTGGTGGTTTAGCGACTGCAATTGGTATGTTTTCTCTTCATCACTATAAATTCATTTTCTATTTTTTACCTTTTAATAAAATATTGAAATTCTTATTCTTCAGTCCTAAATGTATATATTTTATAAATACAAGAGGGACTAAGTTAATTATCATATTCTTATTTTATAGGGGTGTTAGGTGGAGCAACAGCAGCTGCAATTGCAGCAGGTATTTTTATTATTTCATCTTTTATTATTTAATATGAATAGTTCTTTCTGGATTTCTTTCAACTACTGCAGGAATTGCTGTTGTTACTACTTTATTTGGAGTTGGAGCAGCTGGATTATCAGGGTAAGAATCATTATTTTATTCTCATCTTTTTTCCTATTAGTTTTGTTTATAAATCTTATAAGAAAGTTAGTTCTGTTGTGTATTTAATATATTTCATGACTTTTTATACTGACTATATATATATATATTATTCATCATCTTATATTTAATATTTATAAATATATATAGTCAACATATGAATCATCGATTTGATGATGTAAAAGAATTTGAAATAAAAAATATAGGAAATGAAGAAGGTCATTTATGTATTAATTTATGTATAAGTGGATGGATTAGTAAAGAGAATGAATATATGTATAATTGGGGATATAAAAGTTGGTGGAAAGAATTATATAATGAAAGTGATCATTACTGTTTAATATGGGAAAGTAAAGAACTAAAATCATTAGGAAATGTGATGGATAATTTGATAGTTTCAACTGCTGGAACGATTGTAGCAACAGAAGTAATAAAAAAGACAATTTTGAATGGAATTATGTCAGCTATTACTCTGCCTTTAACTTTAATGAATGTTGCTTCGTTGATCGATAATCCTTGGAGTGTTGCTTTACAGAGAAGTGAAAATAGTGGAAATTTATTAGCTGAATTAATAAAAAGTGATGAATATGGAAAAAGACCAATTAATTTGATTGGTTATTCCTTGGGAAGTCGATTAATCTATAAATGTTTAATGAATCTAATAGAAGATGAAGAATATAAAAACAAGAATCATATAATAGAGAATGTGATTTTAATGGGAAGTGCAATAACAATAAATAAGAAAGAATGGGAAAATATTCGTGAATTAATTCCTGGTAAAATAATCAATATCTATAGTTCAAATGATTGGATTCTTGGTTATTTATATCGAGCTAATGTATATATATTGATATATATAATATTGTAATAATAATAAATAGAAAGTAGCAATAGAGATAAGTGGATTAAAGCCAATCGAAGTAGAAGGAATAATCAATATATCTTTTTTTAATATGAATATTATATTCTTTAACTTTTGAAAGTAGATGTGAGTGAAATAATCGAAGGTCATACTGACTATCCTCACAAGATTGAAGAAATAATGAGATATCTTCGAGAAAAAGAAATATTTTAATTTTTCTTCATGTTTTGTTTTGTTTCTATTTAATAGAATAAAAAAAATTTCAATAATGAATGATATAGAATTTTACATCATTTCAACTTGGTTTTGACATCCTTCTCCACTAAATCCATCAAAACATTCACAAACACCTGTTGAGTAATTACAAATACCTCTTCCACTACAATCTCTCTTTTCATCATCTTTTCCATTTGCATTTGTTGCTCCTTCTGGATCTACACTTGAAGGACATTCAATTAAACTACAATCATATCCACGATGTCTTTTATCACATAAACAACCATATACTTCATCATCATATAATATATTGTTAGTTTCATATCTATTTCCAAATCCTCCATACTCTTTTAATTCAGTATTTGATAATAATTCACTCATTGGAACACATCTACCATTTCCATTACAATTATTTGGACAATCTAATCTTTGACAAGAATCTCCACTAAATCCATCAAAACACTCACATAATCCACTTTCTCTATTACATACACCTTGTCCACTACATTCTAATTTCTTATGAATATCATATCCATTATTTACATTTGCATTAAGTTGAATAGTAATATCACCAGTAATTGTAAACTTCTTATCAAGTATTACATAATAACCTTTAACATCTCCATCTAATTGTCTTAATTGTCTTCTTGTATCAGTTGGTGCAGGTAGTAAATTATAATCAACACTTATTATTTGAGCATAAGTTCCTCCAATCTTAATCCATCTGCCAGGTTGTAAATAATTCTCTATTATTGTTCTATTATCAGTTTCAAGTGGAATAAAGAATCTTCCTGTAGATTCAAATTCTTTATTAATTTTATCAACTAACTTATTTCCAATAACAATTTCAGTTTTATCATTATCATTACTACAAACACCACCTTTTTTCATCAGTTGGATTACAAGGTGTTTCTGATGGGTTTTCTCCTTCTTTATAATATAATGTCCTTCCATACTGACTATCTTCTAATTCAATTGGACTTCCATCAGGAGATGCTAATAATCGACATTCCATTTCTGTTGGCAACTCATCATTCTTATCATTTGGAGATAATATGAATATTGCATCATCACCTCCCATATCTTCAGGAACTACTAAATATTTTGTCACTTTCTTATCTTCACCTACACAACTTGCTTCATATACTTTATCTTCTTCTTCTTCTAATAATAATATTCGACTTTCACTTTTACCATAAAAACCATTCAATCTCAACATATTCGCTATTCCACTTATTGTTATAAAACAATAATCTTTACTTGAACAATCATCAGGAGTAATTATTTCACTTTTTATTAATGATAAATCATTTATTACTTCATTTACTTCACATATAAATGATTCAACAGCTTTAGGAATATCAAATAAATATTTCATTATATTATAACCATCTTCATCTTTTCCTAATAACATTGCCAATCCCTAAGAATTTATTACTCACTTTATCTCTACATTGTAAATTTGCACCAATTTCACCAACATCTCCTATTATGTCGATTTTATCATCTTCTACTGGTTGAGGTTTTGTATTGATAATTGGCTTATCATCAGACTTTTGATAATACTGATATGTTACTTTATCAAAATCCTAAGAAATTAGTAGATTTTACATCACTTGAATCAATCTTTATTTCTTTCCATCTAATGAGTATAATAAGTGACAAACCAAATCATTAGATGTAGTAGCTGAAAATGTTATAGTTACAGGAGTTGGTGAAGATAGAGAAATACCACTAATATCTAATTGATAAGACTGACTTATTTCACCATCTGTACCACATTGGAAATTATAATTTCCATTTGATAAACCAAAATAATATAATGTTGTACCAGTCACAGTCGTAGTACATGTTGCAGGAGTAGAAGAAACTTTACATATTACATAATTTGATAAATCATTATATTTATTAATTGTCATACATTTCAATAAACTCAAATCTATAGAATTATCAAATGATATAACTATTATATTATTCTCATTCTTTAAAACTAATCCATTTGATGCTGTATTAGTGTGATATATTAAACATGATAATTCACTACCTACATCATATTTCACATTTGTAACTTCATATATTCCAGTTGCAGCTGGATTTTCTACAGCAGTTGGAATTGTTGGTTTCAATTGCAATGTAAATCCATCAGTAGTTGTTGATATATCATACATTTTACCTAAATCACTCTTTTGAATAGCATCAAGAGTAGTAATTGAATTACCAGTAGCATTAGACATTAAGAAACACTTCTTACCTGCATCTGGTACAGGATTACCATTTGTATCTACTTTAAATTGAATATTACCACTATCATCACCAACAGTTACATCATATAATTTATAATTATTATTTTCTACTTCACATAATAGTTGTGGTGAAGAAGGTAATTTTATATTCATATCTGTTAATGATGTAGTCTTAATACCATTCCATGTTATGCCGTTACTAGAATCATACTTTTGAACACCATAATACAATGTCAAATCATTATAACTCTCTAATACTTTACAATCATAATATTCAAGAGTTGGAGTTCCTGATTTAACAAAGTAATATTT
>NGBS01000630.1:0-42001 GCA_002245135.1 Proteromonas lacertae
TTTCTATTTTTTACCTTTTAATAAAATATTGAAATTCTTATTCTTCAGTCCTAAATGTATATATTTATAAATACAAGAGGGACTAAGTTAATTATCATATTCTTATTTATAGGGGTGTTAGGTGGAGCAACAGCAGCTGCAATTGCAGCAGGTATTTTTATTATTTCATCTTTTATTATTTAATATGAATAGTTCTTTCTGGATTTCTTTCAACTACTGCAGGAATTGCTGTTGTTACTACTTTATTTGGAGTTGGAGCAGCTGGATTATCAGGGTAAGAATCATTATTTTATTCTCATCTTTTTTTATTAGTTTTGTTTATAAATCTTATAAGAAAGTTAGTTCTGTTGTGTATTTAATATATTTCATGACTTTTTATACTGACTATATATATATATATTATTCATCATCTTATATTTAATATTTATAAATATATATAGTCAACATATGAATCATCGATTTGATGATGTAAAAGAATTTGAAATAAAAAATATAGGAAATGAAGAAGGTCATTTATGTATTAATTTATGTATAAGTGGATGGATTAGTAAAGAGAATGAATATATGTATAATTGGGGATATAAAAGGTGGAAAGAATTATATAATGAAAGTGATCATTACTGTTTAATATGGGAAAGTAAAGAACTAAAATCATTAGGAAATGTGATGGATAATTTGATAGTTTCAACTGCTGGAACGATTGTAGCAACAGAAGTAATAAAAAAGACAATTTTGAATGGAATTATGTCAGCTATTACTCTGCCTTTAACTTTAATGAATGTTGCTTCGTTGATCGATAATCCTTGGAGTGTTGCTTTACAGAGAAGTGAAAATAGTGGAAATTTATTAGCTGAATTAATAAAAAGTGATGAATATGGAAAAAGACCAATTAATTTGATTGGTTATTCCTTGGGAAGTCGATTAATCTATAAATGTTTAATGAATCTAATAGAAGATGAAGAATATAAAAACAAGAATCATATAATAGAGAATGTGATTTTAATGGGAAGTGCAATAACAATAAATAAGAAAGAATGGGAAAATATTCGTGAATTAATTCCTGGTAAAATAATCAATATCTATAGTTCAAATGATTGGATTCTTGGTTATTTATATCGAGCTAATGTATATATATTGATATATATAATATTGTAATAATAAATAAATAGAAAGTAGCAATAGAGATAAGTGGATTAAAGCCAATCGAAGTAGAAGGAATAATCAATATATCTTTTTTTAATATGAATATTATATTCTTTAACTTTTGAAAGTAGATGTGAGTGAAATAATCGAAGGTCATACTGACTATCCTCACAAGATTGAAGAAATAATGAGATATAAAAGAAATATTTTAATTTTTCTTCATGTTTTGTTTTGTTTCTATTTAATAGAATAAAAAAAATTTCAATAATGAATGATATAGAATTTTACATCATTTCAACTTGGTTTGACATCCTTCTCCACTAAATCCATCAAAACATTCACAAACACCTGTTGAGTAATTACAAATACCTCTTCCACTACAATCTCTCTTTCATCATCTTTTCCATTTGCATTTGTTGCTCCTTCTGGATCTACACTTGAAGGACATTCAATTAAACTACAATCATATCCACGATGTCTTTTATCACATAAACAACCATATACTTCATCATCATATAATATATTGTTAGTTTCATATCTATTTCCAAATCCTCCATACTCTTTTAATTCAGTATTTGATAATAATTCACTCATTGGAACACATCTACCATTTCCATTACAATTATTTGGACAATCTAATCTTTGACAAGAATCTCCACTAAATCCATCAAAACACTCACATAATCCACTTTCTCTATTACATACACCTTGTCCACTACATTCTAATTTCTTATGAATATCATATCCATTATTTACATTTGCATTAAGTTGAATAGTAATATCACCAGTAATTGTAAACTTCTTATCAAGTATTACATAATAACCTTTAACATCTCCATCTAATTGTGTCTTAATTGTCTTCTTGTATCAGTTGGTGCAGGTAGTAAATTATAATCAACACTTATTATTTGAGCATAAGTTCCTCCAATCTTAATCCATCTGCCAGGTTGTAAATAATTCTCTATTATTGTTCTATTATCAGTTTCAAGTGGAATAAAGAATCTTCCTGTAGATTCAAATTCTTTATTAATTTTATCAACTAACTTATTTCCAATAACAATTTCAGTTTTATCATTATCATTACTACAAACACCACCTTTTTCATCAGTTGGATTACAAGGTGTTTCTGATGGGTTTTCTCCTTCTTTATAATATAATGTCCTTTCCATACTGACTATCTTCTAATTCAATTGGACTTCCATCAGGAGATGCTAATAATCGACATTCCATTTCTGTTGGCAACTCATCATTCTTATTCATTTGGAGATAATATGAATATTGCATCATCACCTCCCATATCTTCAGGAAACTACTAAATATTTTGTCACTTTCTTATCTTCACCTACACAACTTGCTTCATATACTTTATCTTCTTCTTCTTCTAATAATAATATTCGACTTTCACTTTTACCATAAAAACCATTCAATCTCAACATATTCGCTATTCCACTTATTGTTATAAAAACAATAATCTTTACTTGAACAATCCATCAGGAGTAATTATTTCACTTTTTATTAATGATAAATCATTTATTACTTCATTTACTTCACATATAAATGATTCAACAGCTTTAGGAATATCAAATAAATATTTCATTATATTATAACCATCTTCATCTTTTCCTAATAACATTGCCAATCCTAAGAATTTATTACTCACTTTATCTCTACATTGTAAATTTGCACCAATTTCACCAACATCTCCTATTATGTCGATTTTATCATCTTCTACTGGTTGAGGTTTTGTATTGATAATTGGCTTATCATCAGACTTTTGATAATACTGATATGTTACTTTATCAAATCCTAAGAAATTAGTAGATTTTACATCACTTGAATCAATCTTTATTTCTTTTCCATCTAATGAGTATAATAAGTGACAAACCAAATCATTAGATGTAGTAGCTGAAAATGTTATAGTTACAGGAGTTGGTGAAGATAGAGAAATACCACTAATATCTAATTGATAAGACTGACTTATTTCACCATCTGTACCACATTGGAAATTATAATTTCCATTTGATAAACCAAAATAATATAATGTTGTACCAGTCACAGTCGTAGTACATGTTGCAGGAGTAGAAGAAACTTTACATATTACATAATTTGATAAATCATTATATTTATTAATTGTCATACATTTCAATAAACTCAAATCTATAGAATTATCAAATGATATAACTATTATATTATTCTCATTCTTTAAAACTAATCCATTTGATGCTGTATTAGTGTGATATATTAAACATGATAATTCACTACCTACATCATATTTCACATTTGTAACTTCATATATTCCAGTTGCAGCTGGATTTTCTACAGCAGTTGGAATTGTTGGTTTCAATTGCAATGTAAATCCATCAGTAGTTGTTGATATATCATACATTTTACCTAAATCACTCTTTTGAATAGCATCAAGAGTAGTAATTGAATTACCAGTAGCATTAGACATTAAGAAACACTTCTTACCTGCATCTGGTACAGGATTACCATTTGTATCTACTTTAAATTGAATATTACCACTATCATCACCAACAGTTACATCATATAATTTATAATTATTATTTTCTACTTCACATAATAGTTGTGGTGAAGAAGGTAATTTTATATTCATATCTGTTAATGATGTAGTCTTAATACCATTCCATGTTATGCCGTTACTAGAATCATACTTTTGAACACCATAATACAATGTCAAATCATTATAACTCTCTAATACTTTACAATCATAATATTCAAGAGTTGGAGTTCCTGATTTAACAAAGTAATATTTAATTGCATAAGTTGGTGTTTTTACACCATTTGCTTCTTCTTCAAAATATGAATATATTTTCGCTCAACCTAATGGTTTTTTGTTTATTTTATTACTACATTCTAATAATCCACCTGCTGAAGAAATACCATCATATTTAACACCAGTAACTTTATAAACACCATCAATCACAGGAGAATCACCAATAGCAATAGTAGATGTAGTTGTTTTGGCTGTTAATTTCCACTGTTTAGATGAAACTGTATCTATTTTATATTTATTCTTTAAATCACTATTATTAACTTCTACTTTCTTTCCATCAAATGAAGATAATAAAAAACAAATAATGTTACTTTCAGTAATAGCTGCAGATGTAGTAAATACAACATTATCACTAGTAGATTGATAATATGGAAGTTTTGGTTCAGTTAATGTAAATTCATATTCAGTAAATGATGTATCTTTACCACATAACATTGTATATTTATTTTCTTTATTATATGATTTATAAAATCCTAATTGTTGGAAGTAATAACTCATTTTCTCAAAAGTAACTGTTGTTTTACTAGTTGTATCAAATTTGTTTGGATATAAAGTCATATCTTTATGAGGATATAAAAACTCACAATCTTTTCCTTTAATATCATTTGCTGAATAAACATAAAAATCATTACCATTCTTATATAATATATTTACATCCTTATCTTTATCTATTTGAGAAATCTTACCATCTTCATAATTATAACATTTCATTATTCCACCTGTTGATCCTGATATTATATTCAATCCATTAACTTTGTAAATACCTTCACTTGCAAAAGAAGGAGTAATAGTTGGTAATGATGAATAATATTTATATTCTTTTGATGAAGTTTTTTCTGTTAAGTGCTTGTTATACAATTCACTTTCACTTATATCAATTGGAACAGCTTTATTTGAAGTTGTATCTTTACCTGCAATTATATAACATATTCTATCTTTAGGTAACTTACTGACATCAGCTACTTTAGGTTGAAAAACTACATCACCGTCTTTACCACATGAAGATGATGGCGAAGTATATTCATATAATTGTACTTCACTATTATCTCCTTCAGTTCTACATGCAAATAGATATTCTGTTGAAGCAGTTAAATAACTAGTAAAGATATTACACATCTTTTCCCATTTGATATTACAATCACTACCAGCAGAAGTACAATCAGAAGCAGTAGTAGTGAATTTAACAAAGAAATATAATGAGAAATCAGAATATTTATCTAATTCACAATCATACAATACTGGAATTGGAACAACTGCTTTAGCACCAGATTCTATTGGAATCTTATTACCATCACCATCAACTAAATCAAAATCATATAAAACATAATAATTTGTAGTTGAATCACTTTCTGTCTTACTACCTAATAAATATGCAGTTTGAATTGATTTATTTCCTGGTATCCTACAATTCAATAAGCCAAATAAATTAGCATCATATTTATTAACAGTATTAGCAGCAGGAATAGTATAAATATTGTTATGTTTAACTCCATACATATTTGATTCAACTGATGTAATTGGAGTAGAAATAGAAGGATAGTATTTGGAATAATCAGATTTATCAACACTTTGAGTAGCAATATTTCCATTTTCAATTTTAGCTAATAATACACATGTACTATCAGCTGCTGGAGATGCATTTGGATCAAGTGTAAATACAATATTACCTTCTGTTATACTTATACTAGCAACAGTAAATACTTTATCAGTTATTGCTTCACCAAGTTTAACTACACAACCCATACTTAATCCAGTATCTGCTTCTTTACTCTTTATTTCAGGATATATTTCTGACATTTTCAACCAAGTAACAGTTTTTCCATCTACATCAATTGTAGATGTTGGATTGATTAATGATAAATCATTGTATTTCATTACCAATAAACATTTCATACCAACATCTATTCCTTTACTTCCTTCTATAACATAATATTCCAATTCACTTTTCACTTTGATTATTTCACCTGAAGCAACAAAAGCATCTTTCGAATCATAACAATTTATCTTACCAGCACCACTAGTACCATCATAATACGATATTTTGCTATTTGTTTTAACCAAATATACTTTATCAACACCTTCTACAACAACTTTAGAGGTAATATCGGCTAAATTAACTTCAACTTCACTCATATTTCTACCTTCACTCAATTCACGGCGGTAGATGAAGTTTCCATCATCGACACTTCGACTAGAGTAAATGGTGTTTGTATTTAAAGCACTAAAACTTTTACCACTTCCACAACCACCTATTTATTTTTAATAATTATTTTATACGTTTAGAACAATCGGCACCTATATAGTCATTGTCATAACCATCAGATTTTTTAAAACACTTACAAACACCATTACTTTTGCAAGTTCCATGTCCACTACAGCTGTTTGGACAAACTGAATATACAGCCACAAAGGATAAAACCAAAACAACAATCAACTTCATTTTTAAAACGGAAAGATATTATTTCCAAACCCCAACTTTTCATAAACCAATTTTGAAAAGATTTTTAGTTTTTCTTTATTCTTAACAAATACACTTCAACAAACAAATAAACATAAAAACAAATTTAAAATATTTCTTTTTCTCGAAGATATCTCATTATTTCTTCAATCTTATGAGGATAATCAGTATGACCTTCGATTATTTCACTTACATCTACTTTCAAAAGTTAAAGATTATAATATTCATATTAAAAAAAGATATATTGATTATTCCTTCTACTTCGATTGGCTTTAATCCACTTATCTCTATTGCTACTTTCTATTTAGTATTATTACAATATTATATATCAATATATATACATTAGCTCGATATAAATAACCAAGAATCCAATCATTTGAACTATAGATATTGATTATTTTACCAGGAATTAATTCACGAATATTTTCCCATTCTTTCTTATTTATTGTTATTGCACTTCCCATTAAGATCACATTCTCTATTATATGATTCTTGTTTTTATATTCTTCATCTTCTATTAGATTCATTAAACATTTATAGATTAATCGACTTCCCAAGGAATAACCAATCAAATTAATTGGTCTTTTTCCATATTCATCACTTTTTATTAATTCAGCTAATAGATTTCCACTATTTTCACTTCTTTCTAATGCTACACTCCAAGGATTATCAATTAATCGAGCTACATCAACTACTTTCATAGGTAAAGATATTGCAGATAATAATCCACTAGCTATTGTTCTTTTTAACGTTTCACTGATTATGAAATTCTTTGCTTTAGATATTATCATATTTTCTAAAGCATTTCCTAATGATTTTAGTTCTTTACTTTCCCATATTAAACAATAATGATCACTTTCATTGTATAATTCTTTCCACCAACTTTTATATCCCCAATTATACATATATTCATTCTCTTTACTAATCCAACCACTTATACATAAATTAATACAAATATGACCTTCTTCATTTCCTATATTCTTTATTTCAAATTCTTTTACATCATCAAATCGATGATTTAAATGTTTTCTATATATATAATATATACATTATTATACCCTGTTAAACTACCAGCTCCTATTCCAAATGCACTACTTAATACACCATATCCTATACTGGAACTAAGAAATCCAGATATTACTGATGCTATTCCACTACTTATTCCACCTCCTAATAAACCTAATGATGTTATTAAACCTCCAACTGCAGGTATTACTAAACCACCTGTTAATATGGCAGCTGTACCACCTATTATTGAACCACCACCAACTAATAACCATTTCTTTAATTTCTATTTAAATTATGAATAAAATACATTTTAATACTTTCTTTGAAGAAGATTTTGATTTATATTTTAATATCTCTTTATATCCATTATATAGTAATAAACTTGTTCCATCTTCGACTTTATAATAATTTTCAATTTTGTTGTATTTTATTGATTTTAATACACGAATATATATTGATCTAATCATTCCATCATATTCATTATTCAATAATAATAATATAAACAAATCCAAAAACATTGAATAAAAATCATCAACATCTTTGAATCTATCAACATTGCAATATAAAAATACATTTGTATATACATTTTCAAGTATTCTGTTGAAGGATTAGAAGGATGAGTTAATAAAGGATATATTAAACTCGATATTTCACCAATTTCATTCAAATACTTCATTGATAGGTGAGTTAACCATTTCAAACACACTTCCCTAACTACATCACTTTCACACCACATACTGTTCAAACTGATTATACTCACTATATTATTTTAACATTTTATAAAATACACAATGCTCTTTTTTCTTCAACACTACGATCTTCTAACCAAATACTCTTGTTTTCTTCTTTACTTATTCCTTTTATTGCTAAACATGTCAAATAGCCATTTCAAAACCTTTTCGAAAATTCTTATACACTTTAGAAGGTATTTCTGATTTATTCATTTTTATCAAGCCTCAAACTTATTTTGTTTTTCGTGTTTATTTTTAAAAAGGATTATATCCTGTATCTATATCAAAATAACATAATTGTCTGTTTATATGTGCTAATTAACATTTAAATGATGTTATCAACATTAATTGATGGAGTAAGAAATGAAAATAGAAATCTACAGCAAGTTAGAAATAGACGGAGTCAAGTCAATTAATAAATTAAAAAAAATTAATTAATCATTAGAGTCTATATCCGTAACATAATTAAAAAAATATTTAACTGCTAAGATAGGATTTATTAAAAATTTAAAACAAAAAATAAAACGGATGTATTTTTGGTAATAAAATGAAACGGACAAAAAACAATAGGGTATTAAAAAGGATATTAGCATCATTGGATAATAATGATAAAGCAAAGTTATATTGGTATAAAAAGCATAAACCATCATTCTATAGATTCAAATGCTAACATCGATATTAATTCGTTATAATAATGGTTTATTGTATACTTGTTTGTTTTGTTATTTAACTTTTAAATAACAAATAAAAAAAAGATTATAAATTCAAATTCATATTTTCCATTAAGCATATAATATGCGTATATGATACACATTTTATAATGCATCTATTGTTGTTCCCCGTATGGCGGAAATCTATATTGCAGAATGATTCAATCAAAACTAATATGATATTCATGATGTTCGGAGTTAGCTATTAACAAATATATAGTTAGTTTGTCATATGACCTACATCTGTGATATACTTATTTATGAATTTAATTATTCTCAATATTAAACTAATTTTTGTATATTTTCTATTTTAATGTATCAGTGACTACTACAGTCTAAAATACATTATCTGATATGAATAGAATTCACTATTTTTAATGTTAAGGCGGTTAAAAAAGAAAAAAGAAAAAATAAGTTCAAGCCTCACTCAAGCCTGCTCTTTAATTTCCTTTTTTATTACCTTAACATTAAAAATAATGTATTCTATTCATATCAGATAATGTATTTTAGACTGTAGTAGTCACTGATACATTAAAATAGAAAATATACAAAAATTAGTTTAATATTGAGAATAATTAAATTCATAAATAAGTATATCACAGATGTAGGTCATATGACAAACTAATTATATATTTGTTAATAGCTAACTCCGAACATCATGAATATCATATTAGTTTTGATTGAATCATTCTGCAATATAGATTTCCGCCATACGGGGAACAACATCTATCTATATACTAATATCAAAAATTACTCAATGTTTATAACATTACCAAAATGATTTACAAAAGAAATAGAAGTTATTGTAAAATTCATATAATGTATTGAAAAATAATTATTGATAAATAGGTTGCAATTTATACTTTTTTATTATTTCTGGTTCATTCCATCCAACATACACAACAGAAAATATCAATTCTACAAATCCAAAGATATTTTTTTAATGTTAATTAGCAAATATAAACAATAAATAAAAAATAAACTAAAAAATAGGTTTGAGGTTTGAATGAAAAAAAGATGAATATAGAGTTTATTATAAGATATATATGCAATATAAATCATCAGATAAGTTAAAATTATGCAAATCTATTTTTTTCTAACCCAATTTCAAACAACAAAACAAAAAATGAAATATACATTTATGTTTCTGCTGGTTTCTCATTTAACTTCTCTTTTTCTTTCTCAATCATTTTCTTCTTCACTATTGCTAGTTTCTTATCTATCACCATAAAGTCTATCGTTTTATCTGCTAATTCAGATGCTCGATGGATTGTAGAGACTATATGTTATTATAAGCATATTATATAACAATAATAGATATACATGCAACATTAAAAAGCAAATTCTGTCCAGGATCAACTGGATTTACTATGTAAGGAGGTTTCACATCATCACATTTTATTCTCCTTGTATCATCTGGCATGTCTTCATTATTCTCCCAAGTAATCTAAATGAATTTATAAATAATGAAAATTACTGGCTTTATTGGAATATCCCTCATTAATTCAAATAATGCTTTCATATATATAAATAATCTTCCATTATCATCAACAATACTTTCATCTATTGTAGTTTCGTGAAAAACATAACTAATTAATATAATTCAAGTAAAATATACAATAACAATGCAGTTAAAATCTCTTCTTCATAGTGTACTTGACCTAACCAAAGCATATTACCTTGCCAATATTTTATCAACAATAATGCATTAATTAGCAAAGGATATTTTATGGTCATATTTCTATATAACGAATAGAACTGTGGTAAATGATGATAAAGATAGTATCGATGATTAATTTCTGTGAGTTCACCTTCTGGAATTCCAGAGATTATGATTTCAAGTGTCAAATTATTAAGTTTTAATACAACTGAATTTCTAAACAATAGATTATGTAATTTATGTAAATATATATACTCTGTAACTGTTCTATAGCATTGTAATGATGGTATATTCTATGTATATGATATAAATTATGTTATTTTTGTACTTTTGTGAAATTAACAATCTCAATTTTATATTCATCTAGTTTTTCTATGCTAAATGATTTAAGTAACACGATAACATCACAGACTATGTTATCATTTAAAGAACTGTCATTTGCTATTCCTCCAAAACTGAATATTGACTCAATTTTACTTCCAAATGCACTTTGAACTTTTTCTTTTACTCCGTCAATAAGTGATGTGATTTGATTAGTTAATCCTGTTGTACAACGATAATTCTCTATAAAATCGTTTGGACTATACCAGTTAATAGGTATATCCAATTTATCAATCTATTTCCAATTAACAGAATATATGTACTCTAAGTCTATGTGCCATTATGAAGAAAAAAAGAATTTCAATCAAGCTTATGATTTGTGATCAAACATAAGCCAAGCCTACATGAGTAATAATCTAAAGATTAAGCTGAATGATGTGTTAAATAGAATTGCTAAACAACCAAGAACAAGAAAAAAAACATGTGAAGAACTTTTAGAGTATTGATTTGTGATTATGTTTTAGATTTCTCTCTCAAGCCCAGACTTTGAATGAATTACATTCATTCAATGGATTTGTTAGCATATCGGATATAATATCAAAACATTTTGTTATATTACAATCAATTGATGAGAAATCTACATTTCTGAAATATATTGTTCATTTAGTTAAAATTCTTACTGTTTATTCTGTAGAATTTTTAGATATTGTTACAAAAATATTTGAACATATTGATATTTCTCTAGATACACAGCAATCTATGGAGTGTATAAACCAATATCATTTATTATTGACATACATTATAAAAGTATAAATTATAATATGTAATAATAATAGATGCCTTTATGTAAACTGTTTTTATCACCCGAATTGTTTTTAAACTTCAGCAATCAAATGTTAACTGACATATTAACTAAAAATTCAATAGAAATATCTCGAAGATCAATATCTACATTAAAAGATATAATAATAATTTATACAAAAGTTATACCAGTGAAAGTAATCAACAGTTTATTAAATTCATTAACAAATTGTATTTTATCATCAAATGAAACTGATATAAATATCATTGTTGATACAATAAGTTGTATGAATGAAATATATAAAAAGTATATATTACTATTGGTTATAATTATTTGTTAGATGTAGTAATAATTTGATAATATTTTCAATAACAAATTTATCTAAATTCATAGAGTATATATATAGATTATTTTATGTAATAGATTTTATGATAAATTTTGGAATGTAAATGCATCTATTCATGAATATATGTGTGAATTATATTACCATATTTTAAAATCCTTAATAAACTCTTGGAATAGAGTGAATCTAGTTGATAGTCAGTATTATGATTATTTTTCTACATTATGTAATATATTCAACAATTCCATCTCACTTATTGAAGTATATAAAGGTGAATATTATTTATATTTTTAGTATGCAGAAAATAATCATTATAATTTTCCTTATTATCAAACTCAGTTGTATTTTTTACTATTGAATCAAACATTATCCAACCAACAACTGACAGATTCTGAATCACCACCAAAAAGAATAAAGAAAAGTGGTGAAATTGAGTTTCTTTACGATAATTCATTTGAAATAAGTAATGAAAAACATATATCATTTTTATATCTTTTATCAAATCATTTCAAATTGTATTTTATATTCACTTTTTATATAATATATACATATGAATAGAAATACAAAATGTCATACTAAAAGATTAATAGAATTTATTGATTTATTACTCCCGAATTCATATCAACAACAACTACAACAATATGAAGAGAATTTAATACTATTAACTCTGAGTAAATTGATATTGATATGTGATAGTAATAAGTATAAAAGAGTAGAATCGAATAAATGGAAGAAATTATATATATATCTTTGGAATAGATTGATAGTATATTTCAAACCAAATAATGTCGAATCATCTTCACTTTTCCACCAAAGTGTTTCTCCATCAATAATTGAATTATTGTTGACTAATATTTATTTGTTTCATTATTTTAAATTGGTGAATCAATCGTTATTTATGTCTGTTAATTGGAGAGATATTCATATTGTTAATCGAAGTGTATTGAATGAAAGAATAATACAAATTCTTATTGAATTGTATTGTATTATTTGTGTTGATTTATTGTATCAATTGATTTAGCGTTGTTATTGAATAGGCCAAATGAATTTCATGAATTAAGATTACAATACATCAAGTGGTTATTCGAAATAATTCAGTTGTTTGTATCTGGTGAATCAGGAGCTGATAAATCGCAATTCTTTTTAAATATTTCGAATCAATTACTCAATTATTTGACTATAATATTGTGTAGTATTTAAATATCATATATATATATATATCCTGTAATAGAATTTGATGTTTTAGAGAATGAAAAAGAATCAATTACTTTGTATAATAATCATATAATGTGATATAATAAATAGAATGGAGAAAATGTTGTTAGAGAATGATTGTCTTTATAATAAAATGAATAAATATTACCACTTATCATCTCTTTCCTTTAATTCAATAGATGTTGATACACTATCCAATTTGAATGATTTAATAAATAATATGATGAGTAATTGCATCAATTTAAGGGAATATGAAGAAACATCTGATATAATTAATAATTCTATTCGTTATAATGCTATTATAAATATATTCACAAGATTACATGTTATTCTACATAATACAGTAGTTGATGATGATAATGATGAGGAAGGATTAACAAATAGAATGAATGAACTATCCATTACCTTAAATACACTTATTCCTGTATTATATATTTCTCTTTAATTATCTTAATAGAATATGATGAATTATGTTATAAAGCAATTGAGCAAAATTCAGTATAAAGCAGAACAATTGCATATTATTTATTCTCAATTTCAACAGTATTTTATAGATAATTTTCAATCAATCAAATTGAATATCGTATGTGATTATAAATCTTTATTCAAATATCAAGAAGTCGAAAAGAACAAAACAAATGTGAGGAATAATGACAATATCAATACTCTTACACAAATATTCCCATTGTTTCCTCAAAATATAGATATAACTCTATATCCATATATTGGAATTCTTCAAACTTTTTTACAGAAAATATATCAGAATATAATTTCTAATACTTCAAAATGGGTTTGTAGTTCTAATCGTAATTATCTCTCAAATGATATTTCTTATACTGATAAATGCTTGTCTTCAATTGTGTATTGTCTGTTGAATTTTCCTTTTTCTAATTCTACATTTAAAGAAATGAATTATGATATTGAAGTATTAAACTATAATAAGAGTCAATTCATATTCAATAATGTATTAATATGGAAGAATAAAGATGATAGAATTGATGTTGATAAACTGATTCATGTATATTGTTTTTAGTGTTTTTTATTTCATTAATAGCCAATTGAAAATGAGTATATGTGGAATAGAATCGATATAAAACTACATCATATTAGATTCGTTAATCATTTGATGTTAGAAACACAATGTATAGAACAATAATTACATTTTTTTAGACGATTCTTCATTTTGGATTACTATTTTAGAGAAAATTTCATTATCAATTGATGATTTGGAAGGATATTTAGAAACAAATAATCTAATTATTACATTTTTAGGAAAATATAAATACTTGGATATGAATGATATAAAGTGGTTGATTGTATATATTAAAGGACAAAATAAAGTTGGATATGATAAAGTTCAAATTTCACTCTCAAAGTTAATTCATTACCTATTTCATTCAGTAAAAGATCCGCTAGCATTATATAATAAATTGATAAGTTATGATAACAATCCATATTCATTATCATCACTTAATTCTTATTCAATTCTACAGTTGTGTGAAATGAGTAGATCAAACTCTTCAATACTGTGTAATGTATTGTTCAAAATCTCTATATTATATGAAAATGAATATTTAAAAGATACAATCATTTCAGTTTTGAAAGTATTATCTAATTCAATGAGTAATGATAAAGATTATACAAAATTATATCAACATTATCTTGACTCAATTCTTTATAATTATTTTATATTCTACTTAGAAAAACCTCAAGCAGGAATTGACCATTTCCCATTTGAATTGGTTGGTGCATATACTTTATCTGACTTTATAAATGGAGCAAAAAATGTGATTATACCAATAGTATTACTGATGGATAATAACATTAGAGATTCAATAATGACATTCATTTGTGACATTTTGAATGTAAATCTATCCAATATCATTGTTTCTACTATTTCAAGTATTTATGGTTATATTTGCCCATTACTATATTCAAGTGATTCAAATGATGTAATTAAAGCCAAAGATGTTTTAAGATATGTTGATACAAATGCACCAGGGTCAATAGATAGTGTTTATTCAAATATTAGTAATGTCTACACATGTTTTTATGAAACATCATTAATATGCAACTGTAATTATTATGATAATATTACAGTTGAATCTTACCATAAGGCAGTTGTTGAATTGATGAAAAATAACAAAGTATTATTAGAAATATTATATTCTTATTTTGTAAATAGCAATTGAATAAATGTATGTGTTGTATTGAAATAGTGAAGTATATTCAATTCAAATTTTGTATGTGTTATTGGATTGATAAACCATTGAAACTGATTCAATGGATAGTTGATATTGTTTTATCAAATGTATGTTGTTATATATTTGTAATAATAGAAATTGAATTCTGCAACTTATGTTATAATATTGAGAATATTATTATCAATAATTAAAGTAAAACCATTTTCAAAAGATGTTATTTATCACTCAATCATTAATCTTCGTATATATACTACATGAATAATTCTATTTAGTTAATGTTACTTCATCTGATAATACATTATTGCCATTCTTTTTGTATGATTTATTTGAAGTGATGAATAAGAATTGCAGAGATGAGTTTACTCAAAGTGAAATTGATTGTATTTCTGTGTATTTATATATTTTGTGTAGTATGTAACTTTCTTGTTACATTTTTGAATAATGTTCCTTATGAATTAGCAGCAAATTTCTCAATATTGCCATTATTACCATCAAATAAATATACAGTCAAAATCAACAATATTATATCAGCATATAAAGATAATGTTTGTACAGATATAAACATCATATTATTATTAATTGAATTACTTCATATTAAGTCTTTAAATAATGATAATAGTGTTGATATAACTCCAATTTACGAATTGCTGAAGAATAATGAGAGTGTAATATCCGAATTAGTATGTAAATATAAAATGAAAATGGATAAATTAGTGATGCTTCTATTGTCTATATCTAGAGATAACAATCAAAATAATAATGAAAATGTCAAATTATGTTTTGAATGTTTGTGTTTTATTTTTTCTTCTGGTTGTTATGATGTTATCACTTCTGATGTTTCAGATACTCCAGATGTATTTAATGAAACATTGAAAAAGAATGAGAATGATGAAATTCAAGATATTACACCATATGAATCTGTATATATTGTTATTATTATTGTTATATTTGCATTAGTGTCTTTTGAAAATGACTTACAAATTAATAGTGTTAGTAACTTCAGAAAAGCCAATAACAGCTGATTATTTCTTACTGTTAAAATCAATAGTAAAATATAATAAGAAAATTCATGCTTTCTTCAACAAAGATTCATTTATGTATGAAATATTACAAGAAATAAAGAATGAACTAAAATACAGTGGATCTTCTCAAGTTGCTGTTACTTCATCTTCAGTGGAAGAGTTATCAATGAGAAATGTGAATATAAATGATTTTGAAAAGTGGGTATGTAAAAGTGCAGCTAGATTATGTCGAATAACAAATGATGATACATTAAAAGTATATTATATTGTTTTATAGTTAGTGTTTTTATTATATTTGCTTGGATTCTCCAGTTGTAGCTGTAGATGTATATCCGATGTTGTTATTTTCAATTGTTACTGAAACTACTCCAGACAAATATCAAAAATATCATTTAACAGTGATAGAAGAGATAAATGAAGTATTTGTCAATGATAAAATAACACCAAGAATAGTGAAGTTATATTTAGATGGAATAGAAATGATTAGAAAAGAATATGTATAAATAAATATATATATATATTTATATGGATGATATATCTTTATAGTATTATCAAAAAAAAAACAATATAATGAAATACCAAATTGTGCCAATTGAACAGTATAATATCAATTTGTATAACATGTGTATTTGTTTATTGAAAAATCACTATTATTACAGTTCAATATTCTATTACGAGTATTATGTAATGAATAATTATTCAGTTCCACAACAATCACTTTTTTCTCTTACGAATGTCTCATTTCAACCTTATCTAGAAACAATATCTCATATCAATAATCATGATATGATATTAGGATTTCCAATAAGTTATAATTCAAGATATGATGAAATAATATATTCAAATAATAATCACTATTTGAATGCTCTGCAATTGTATATTTTCCAAATATTATTATTGAATAGATATAATTGTTCAAATGGTATGAATTATTTATATTCTAATCCAATCAATTCGGTATTACAATCGGCAGGAATTCCATTTTTATATAAAACAACGAATAATCTAGAGAATGGTGATGATAATGTTGAATCAATAGAGAATCATTACAAAGTGAAATGGTTATTAGGTCAATGGGATTGTAATGATAGCAATAATTGTAGAGAATATGTGAATTGCGATAGTTCTTCATATTACATTTATCAATCATTAAATGTATTTCATAAAAACAAGAGTCAAGCCAAACTGTATGTTGAATGTGGTGAGAATAAAATCCCTTCAAAATTATCATCAATTATATGTAGTGAAGATTACCAATCGTTTATTCCTTTACTAGTTTCAAAGGATTGTTTTTCAATTATTTCGCAATATATAAATATAGAAAATTCAGATGAAAGTCTTATCAGTGAAAGAGTGTTGAATTGGTTAAATACAATGAAGAAGAGAATCAATTTAAATGATTATAAGAATAATATTCTTATTTCATTATGTTCTTTATTGTTGAATGAATTTAGTAGTGGTGTATGTTTAGATAAATATCTATTAGGTGTTTTATCTTTGTCAAGTAATGATAGTGATTATAATATAATAAAACAATCATTATATCAATATAAGAACAAGTTGTTACAGACAAGTGAATATAATTCATTGTCATATTATTTACTTCAAAGTAAATTGTTGTGGAAAGGAAAAGAAGAAATAGCTGCATTATCTTGTTTGAAGTATATTATAAATCTATAATTATAATATATAATGAATAGACAATCACTTCAATCTCCGTTGTTTTTAAATGAAACAGATTCTCATGCTTATCATTCAAGGATATTAAGTTTATGTGGTTATTATTCATCAATAACAAAGACTTCTTCATCTGATGTAATAATCGATGAATATTTCCATCCAAGTGTTAAAATATATAAAGATGAAAAGAAAGACAAATTATTGGGTAAATTATACTTTAGATTTGCTGAATTTCAAGACCATTGTTTTGGTAGTATGATGAATAACATAAAGAGTAATGAGTATCAAGAATTATACAATAACTGTGTATAATAGTTATTCATATATATTGACATATAGGAAGAAATGAAGAAAGAAATAGATGAAATAGATGAAGAATTGAAAAAGAATAAAACAAATAGTGAATTAACAAACAAGTTGAATAGAAAAAGAGAGAACTATAGGAAATGGATTTCAATAATAAGTCAAACACAACCAAAATTGGAAGATGCAAATAAATTGTTAATAAAAACAATAAAATGTTATATGAAGTGTCTTTCATACACTTCTAAGTATGATACAACAGTCACTTATAGAATAATTGGATTGTGGTTTGCAAATCAACAAGTGTATATTGTTATAATGTTTTATAATGTAATTAGAAATGAACTGAATAAAACAATCGAATCAAAAATAGATGAATTGCCGTTATATAAATTCATTCCATTAATTTATCAAATCATTTCAAGATTAGATATTGAAAATACTCCATTCTCAAACTCTTTGTTTGATTTTGCACATAAATTGTGTTTTTATCATCCATATCATTCAATTCCATTAGTTTTAGCATTATTTAAAGGGGAGAAGAGTAAGAATGATATAAAGAGTAGTAGATATAAAGTATTTGATAAATTAATAAATAGTCTTTTGAATGAGAATTATAGTGAATTGATAAAAAACATTCAATTATTATATGAGATGTTGGTATGTATAGCTAAAGAAAAAGATACACTAAGAAGTGAACATAAATTCTCCAAATTGAGAAGAGAATTGTTAAATATACATAAATCTATAAAATATAACGAAATTCCATTATTAACACTTAATCAAGATGTTTCTGTTGATAGTGATTATAGAAAATATGTAAAAATAGATGGATTTGTTGATGTTTATAAAGTATGTTTATTAACTTATATTTTACTTGATTATTTATTATTTTGTTAGACAGCTGATAATGGCATTCATGCTCCAAAGATATTGTGGTGTAGAGGAACAGATGGAAAAGTGTATCAACAACTCTTAAAAGCAGATGATATAAGATCTGATTATGTAACTGAACAATTTTTTGATTTAGTTAATAAACTATTATCATCCAATATTGAAACAAATAAAAGAAAATTACATATTCGAACTTATAGAATTCATCCTTTAGATTATGAAGGTGGTTTATGTGAATGGGTTATAAACACATTACCATTAGGATCTTATCTAATAGCAACCAAGTATATTTATAAACATATATTAAAATATAATAGATCAACTTATGAACAATCAGCTCATTTCAGATATCATCCAAATGAATGGAAGAATAGTGAATGTCGTAGTAAAATTTCTAATTCATTAGACAAAATATCAGCAATAAAAGAAATCTTCAAAAATTTTACACCTGTTTTTCACAATTATTTCATAGAACAATATAGCAACAGTATGGAATGGTTTGAAAAGCGAATACAATATACAAAAAGTGTAGCTGTGAATAGTATGGTTGGTCATATTATTGGAATTGGAGATAGACATTCAATGAATATATTAATAGATAAAACAACATCAGAATTAATACATATTGATTTTGGTGTAACATTTGAGCAAGGTAAAGTGCTTCGTACTCCTGAGGAAATTCCTTTTCGTTTAACAAGAGATATAATAGATGGAATGGGAATAATGGGAGTAGAAGGAATTTTTCGAATTTGTTGTGAATATATTTTAAGTTTATTGAGAGAAAAGAGTGAATTAATAATGACAATAGTGGAAGTATTAATACATGATCCTTTATTTAATTGGACAATAAAACCTGAGAAGATGAATAATTTGCAAAGAGAAGAAGAAGATAATGTAAATACATATACAAGTGGTGAAGAGAATAATATTATTATAAGTAAGAAATCTTGTAGTAATAAAACAATTGATTCTTCAAGAGTATTAATTCAAACACAAATGAAATTAAGAGGAATAGAAACTCCTGATGGTGAATGTTTATCTGTGAAAGGACAAGTTACTCATTTGATTATGGAAGCTCAGAATATAAATCATTTGGCGATGTTGTTTCCTGGATGGGGATCATGGGTATGATGATGTTATTCTGCATTAATTACTTAAATGATTAAGTAATTCTGATATTTCATATTAATGTATATTGGTTTAACTATCATTAACCAAAAACATCAAATAGATATCTTTATTAGCAATATTATTCATATCAACATGTTATATACATATATTGAAAATAGAGTCGTTACTATATTAAGAAAAAGATAAAAAAACAATGTTTTAAAGAGATTATTTAAATTAATATAATAAATCATTCAATACATCTTCTGATGTTCCAATTGCTAAAGGAGTATCTCGTTTTGTATTCTTAGAATGCTATTTAAAATGAATAAATAAAAATACATCAATATTCGATATTTTATCAGGATCAAATGGCAATTTATTAGGTGGAAATGGATTGGATGTAATATCTTTCCACCTAATACTATTATCAAACGAATCTAAAATAGTATCAACATTAGGATTGCTTTGATAGGATCTAAATAAATCATTTTGAAAATCATTCACATCTTTAAATGTATTTATATCATTCATTAACAACAACAAAAGATCATCAATGTTACTGTCATTATACGATAATATAGCTTCTAATATATTGTGAGTAGATAACTATAATATATATATATATATATATATATATATATATATATATATATGATTATACACTTAAATTATCAGATTTTACATTCATTACATGAGTTGCTATTCTCATAATGTAATTTTCAACTATTTCTGTCAATACAGCTACTGTATTAGAAGTTGTACTACTATATCCACATAAGATTAATTCTGATATTATAAAGTTCTTAAGGTAATGCTGACCTATAAAATCACTCATATGATCTACAGTTGGAATATGCATTGACTCATTCTTGAATGTTCTCAATAGAGATGGAGCAATAAATATTTCTGTTGTGTTATTTTCTTGTTTTACATCTTTTGCATAATTGTAGATTTTTCTTAAATTAGTCTAAATATTACATTACATAATTCATATTATATCTATACAATCATTTCAGCAGATCTAAGAGTAACTGAATTGTTTGGAACTGTTCTCATGGGTAAATTATTATTGAAACTGTATATTGCTTCTTTTGACTTTTCTTCTACTATTTCTGGTGTTATTATTTGTAATGATCTACTTATAAACACAAAATCTATACGTTATTGTATTAAGTTCTTCTTCCTGTTCTTTTGTCTAATATTAACTAATTAAAAAATAATACTGGTTGTTCATCATCATCTTCAGGGAATAAAATGAAAGATTCTTCTTCTGATTCCATAGAAATAAACAATCCAAAAAATAATGAAATTGGTTATTGAAAATTTTTGAAACAACATCATTTCTCCAAAAATGGTATAAAACTGAATTATGATTTATATAGCCCAGAAAGAAGCGTCCATACATTGACAAGAAACGTTCAATCAAATTTGAACTTGTCCATAGATCTAAGGCAGATCCATTGTATTATGAAGAAGGATCTTCACCCTGGGTGTTAGTTCCTGTGACTAATGTTGATAAAAATGTATTTTATTATCGCTGATGTTTATAGATACCTATTGATCCAAAGTTTATTCACAAAGTTGATCCAACAATCGATCCGTATGCAGTAAAAGAGAGTGATTTCTTTGGAGAATCAAGTGATGAAGATGAATATGACGACGATATGGATGATGAGGATATTGACGATGAAGAAAACCCACAGCCTCCTCCTCCATCTAAATCACAAGTAGAAATAAAAATACCATTCAAACCTGAAGATTATGGTCTACCAAACGACGGTTATGATTATTCAAAACATTTAAAGAAAAGAGGTGATGGTGTATTTATCAACGCAAATGGAGAAATGGAAGAAGAAATAGTCACAGATAAAGACAAATCGAAAGAACCAATAGATTTATTATCCTATTTACCAGAAGAGTTATTACCACAAGAAATGAGAAGTGAACAAATAATAAAATCAGAAAAATTATATGAAGATGAAGTTGATCCTGAAGTATTAGCAGCATTAGAAGATCCAGATGCATTTATAGAAGAAGATGGTGAATTAGATGATGATTTTGTATTGAAAGCAAATGAAATGGAAGACAATAGTAACAGTAATAATAATTCAACATTTGATTTAGAGAAGCATTTACAACACTTACTAGAAGAAGCTGAAAAAGAAGATAATTTGAATCAAAAGAATAATAAAAATAGACATGTAAAATTTGATGATGATGATGATTATGATTATGATATAGGAAAAGAGCCAATAAAACATGTAGAAACTGATAGAGAAAAACGATTAGTAGATGAACATTTTGATGTAGTTTTAGATTCCTATAAAGATGAAGATATTGGTGATTTAGGAGATGAAGAAATAGTAGGAAATTTAGAATTAGATAATGAATATTTAATGAGTTTATGTGATGAATTTATCGAACATCCAGATAGAATTCACATATCTAAAAAGAATCAAGTAATTAAGAAGAGTGAAGTAGTGAATTTAACTAAACAATTATTATCAAAAAGACCAGATTTAGTAGATATATCAATAAAACCAGAAGATGAAGAAGAAGATGGAATTTAATAAATATGATAATGATTATGATGATGATAATAGGAATGATAGATGGGATATTGAAACAATTCATTCTGCTTATACAAATACAGAGAATTTACCAACGGTAATTAGAGAAACGAAGAAGATTAAATTATCTAAGAAAACTGGAATTCCTATTAATTCATTTACTACAAAAGCTAATAATAATAATAATAAAGAAAATGAAGAAGGAAATGATGATGAATGAAGAAGAGAATGAATCAATAAAAACATCTCCAATTCAATATTCAAGAAAGAAAGGAGAGACAAAAGAAGAGAAGAAACTGAGAAAACAACAAATAAAAGAACAGAAACAAAGACGAAGGGAAGAAAAGAAGATGAATAAGATGATGTTCAAAGAAGAAGAGAAATTAGCATCAAAAGAGAATGTTGTGATGAAAAAAGGACGTAGTACATATATATTATAAAAGGATAATATTTATATTGTTTTAAATGTGTTATTGTTTTATCTTTACATTATTTGATAAAAACATGATATGTTTGTTATAGTCAGATATTTATTATACTAACAATCCAGACTTTTTATATGCAGAAAGAGCAAAAAATAAAAAAAACATAAAATAGCTTGAATGAAGTTCGTATATGTTTTTTGAAAAATAATATTTCTTTTATGAAAAATATCGTTTCAGCATTTGGCATTTCAAAAATCTTTCTTAAGTATTTTGAAAAATAAGATACTTTTTTTGAAATAGTCAGTATTATTCTTTTTTATTCTGTATAGAATGACACTACATTTTCTAAATGCTAATTGCCCATTTTGCGTTGCTCAATACGTAGCATCAGCTCCACCAGTTGTACAGGTGCCAGAATCAGAAAGAGCAAAACCACTAAATCCTGAAGATTTTATGACTAGTGAAGAGTTATTAAAAATGTATGAACCTGAAGAAGAAGGATTTCATATATATTTGGAAAGAATTACAGATAGGAAGAGAGATTATGTTTCAGTGAAACAAAATCAAATTGATATTCTAAAACGAATGTATACAACCAAAGGTCCATTCTATCCAATTTCGAAATATCAAGAAAGAACTGGAATAAAGCCAGAAAGACTGAAACATTTCATAAGAAGATTGCAAGCAGGTAAATCCATTGACAAAAGTATTACAGTTTTAGGAGATCATGAAATTAGAATTATAGCTAATGAAATGAAGAAAAATAGTGATGTAACATTAAATTTCTTACAAAATGTTATTAAAGAGAATACAGGTAAAAATATATCAATAGTAGCAATTCGTAAACATTTGAAAGAAGAAGATCAAAAGAAATTAAGACAATTAAGGGAAGAAAGGAAGATAGAAGCAAAAGAAGAGAAAGAAAGAAAAGAACATCAGAAAAAGATAATGAAGTTGATAGCTGAAGAAGCAAATATTTCAAATAACAAATAGATATTGTATTTACCATTATTATTCTATTGTTTTTTGAAAATGATGTATATAATCCACAAAGCAATAGATATTATTATTCTAATTCATATTTTAAAAACTATTTACAAATTATATGTCAGAAGGCCAATTGTATATAGTAGATGGTTCTGGAGATGTAGCTCTCTTCTTAACAGTCTCATCTCTATCAGCAGCTAGCTTAGTTTCCATCATAAGCTATTTAAAATTAAAATGAAATAAATATATATATATACTCTCCTTGTAATATGCATAGGATGTTTTAATGGGAATCTTGCTTGTAAACCTTCCACAAAGTCATTCCATTTCGGTGGATTAAGTAATAACTCATGCATTTCATCTTTGACTGGTGGTTCTTCTGGAGGTAGTGATTCTGGTTCTTTTCCAAAGAATAGATATTTCAAAATTGATGCTAACTTACAATATTCGTTAATTACCTCATCTCTGGGCATATCCTCTGTAATAGACTTTATATTTGGTGGTTTTGTTTTAAGCATATGATCTGCACGTTTAAACAGCTCAATATTTTCTAATGTAACATTCTTCTCAATATCACTTTGTTCTGTTTTGTAATTATCATTCATTTGTTTTAATGTATTATTCTCATCAGTATTACTAGTAACACTTTCATCATCATCATCACCTTCTTCACTAATTTTTTGTAATTGTGTTATTCTTCTTGAAGGTATTGGTTTTGTAGGTGTGACAGTGGAGGAAGAGGATGTAGATGAAGAAGTTTCATTCAAATTATTCATATCTTCTTGTAATTTACTATCCAACTCAGGATTAATTCCTCTTTTTCTAGATAATTCTGATAAAGTTTTATCCACTAATTCATATTTACCAATCACCTTTTCCACTGATCCTGGATGTAATTTCTGTAAACTATCCACTATCAATTGTAATCTAACTATCTGTTGTTCAGCAGCATGAACTGCAAATTGTAACTTTAACGATTTCAAATCTTGTTCTTTCAAATCCAAAGTAGCTTTTTCTAATTCTTCAATTTTCTGTTGTAATTCAGTAGTAGCTTTCTCTGCAGCTGATTTATAAGATCCTAAAGCACTTTCCATTGCAGCAGAATAACTCTTTTGTTCTTGTAAAGCTTTCATTACTTGCATTCTAGATAAACAACCATCTTCTCTTCCAAATAATGCTAAATAATGCCAAGCTTCTAATATCTTCGCTAAATATCTTCGATTCTTTGCTCTTGTGAATGAATTTATTAACATCCCTTGAATTCTTCTCTTCTCTTTTCTTCTTTGAGCATAAATAAACCAAATATGAAACGGATATAATATTAAATGTAAACCAGCTTCTTTCCATTTATCAATTGTTCTCATTCTCAATTTCCTTTGAACTTGAGCTTGTTTACGATATGCTTTGAATATTTTCAGACATAATTCATCACATTTCTTACGATATTTCTTCATTGCGATTTGTCTTGGGATGGAATATTGACTCCAGTACTTCATACATTTCTTTAATGTTGTTAATCTGTAATGTCTTAAGATTTTTCTCATATTGTAATGCTTAGTAAACATATCAAAGTTATTCTTATGAGTAACATGATCCTTCTATTAAAATAATAATAATAATAATAAATTTATATACATCAAGTGTATTAATATAGCCATTCCAAGCATAAAATATCTTATTCACCATATTCTTACCCCAATATCTTATAAGCAATTTGATTATTTGCTCTTAATGGAATAACAGACAATTCCATCCACTCTTTTACAAACATATGCATCATACATTTAGTCCATTTAGTTGATATTTGATAAGATGCATCTACAGCCATCTCATGTCTAATCATATCACCTGTAATTCTACCAGTAACTCCTCTATCCCATAATCTTTTCCTTGCTTCAGTATATCTTACTTGATTCGTTAATTTTACATGTTTTCTACTATGCGGACCAAGAGATACTTCCTTCCATTTGTTTATAAATATTCTCATTTTGTTATTGAATGTATTTTTGAAATGATCTAAAGCTTTTTGGTTTTTGAGTTGTTTCATTGGTCTTGCAGCTTCCATTACTTTCTTCCATTCTCTAAATTGACTATATACAGTGTCTCTCATATGCTTCTCTAATAATTCTTTAGATCTTTTCTTTATATAATCATATCTACGAATGTAATTGGTTGTGGCTATTATAAACATCTTTGCAGCGTTGTGTTTCCATATTCCTAATACTTGTTTCGCATTTTTATATCTTCTTCTTGCTAAAAATCCACGAATTACTGCATTAATCTTTGTTGCTGCTTTTTCTGCTGTTGGACCCATTACTATTGTATCATCGTTAAATACATAATCGATTCTTGATAGAATTGTATGAATTGAACCAAAATGAGTGGTCAACTGCTGGGAATAGAAGTTCTTTGGTATTGTAGTTGTACTGACTGGTGTTCCTGCTATAGCTTTATCATGAGTACCCCAATTAACTTTAGCAGATTTTTTAAATGAATGTGATCTTCTACCAGATGTTAAAAATCTTCTTGAATCAGTTGTAGAGTATCTTTGGCCAGTTCTTTCTTGGAATATGGATGGTAGAGATGATGAAGTTTCTGGTTTTAGTAATTCTTTTCCTGAGAATGGATTTGATTCTACATATACATTGTATGAAGTATCTGGTGATATTAATGATTCATCGTAATTTTGAGCTGGAGAAGTTGGACGAAGTGTTTTTTTTGGTAATCTGCCATTAACATCTCTATTATCATCTGGAAGTACAGCACGTTGCTTTTCACCATTTGCTCTTGCAAGAATTAGATTTTCTATTGGTTGAGTTCCAATCCTACACTGAAAATCACTTTCAAGTGGTGGTTTTAATGGATTAGGTAGTGACATATAATTGATAAAATCATTATCCTGTTTCATATTCTTTGGAACTGATTCTATAGAAATGTAAACCAACAACTATTATACTCGATTGTTTTAATGGATTTATGCCATCAAATTTCAATTTGTATTTTTTCTGTTTTAAAACTTTCTTATTCTGCATAAAATCAACACAAACTTGAAAAACGACAAATAGAAACGAATCTATTTTTTACTTCATTTTTTAATTTCTTTCGAAATAATGTTGAGAAACAGCAAAAAAATAGCTGTAGATGTATATTAACATTATATACATTTTAGATGACAAGAAGATTCAAATCAAAACGTCCTACATCAATAATTAGATTTTTGGACGAGAATCACATTGCCAGATATGGTCAATGTGATGAAGACCAACCTAAAATTGGTGTATAACATTATGTGTTTGATATATAGTCAATTGCTCATGCATTAGAAGGTAATATATTTTCTCCTGATGTTTGTGTGACTGATGTTAAATTCACAATTCACGGTTTATTAGCACCCATCTTCCCATCTGTTATAATAGATGTTGGACTTAATTACAAAGCACATATAGCAGAAACAAAACTACCTTCACCAGAAAATCCTGCAATTTTTCAAACTAATCCATGTTCAGTTCAATCTCATTTAGCTCCAATAATTTTACCTGAAGTATGTTCAAAGAAAGGTGAAGTAGATTATGAAGGTGAATTAGCAGTTATTTTAGGAACAGCTTGCAAAGATGCAACAGTTGAAAATGCAATGGATTATGTGTTGGGTTATACATGTTCTAATGATATATCTGCTAGAAAATGGCAGAACGCTAAAAGACAGTCAGGTCAATGGTATAAATCCAAATCATTTGATACATTCACTCCTCTTGGTCCAAGAATTGTATTAAAGAGTGAAATTGAAAATCCACATAATTTAAAGATAAAAACTATATTAAATGGTAAAATAATGCAAGATAGTAATAGTAGTGATATGTTAAAATCAATTAGTGAAATAATTGCTTTCTGTTCGCAAGATTGTCTATTACCACCTGGAACAGTGATTTGTACAGGTTCTCCTCCTGGTGTTGGATATACAAGAAATCCACGTGTATATTTAAAAGATGGTGATGAAGTATCTGTTGAAATTGAAAGAATTGGTAGATTAACAAATACTGTGTGTGAAAAGAAAAAAACTCCTAAATGTATTAATGTAAGTGAAATTGAAAAGTGTTACAACTGTGATAATTTGAATTAATTATAATTATATATTTTTTTATTTTTAAAATCTCTTGTGAAAAAATGACCGTTATTTAAATATTACAGAAAATGTAAAAATGGGTTTTGCTGAATCAAAAGTTGAATATATTGTATTACATCTTTTATATATTGTAATAGTCAAAGGAAGAAATTCTACATCGTGATTTCTGTGTTACTTCAAAATTAAGGGAGAAAGAGAGTAATAAAAATATTGTACTAAAAGTTTATAATAAATTTAAGATATTAAAAGTGAAAAAGGATGAATATATAAATAAATTAGCTGAATTGAACAAGATACACATACCTCACATATGTAGGATAGATGAAGTAATAGATGATAGATGCTATTTATCAATAAAAATGCTGAAATACTCCATTTCGTTAGACAAAGTAAATCCGGTTGTTTATTTCAGAGAGAGTGGAATAGAGTATATATTGAAAGTTATTTGCAAGTGTATTGGTGCTTTTCATAGTAATAATTTAGTATATGGCAATTTGAAACCTTCAAATATGTTGATTAAAAATGATTCTAGTCTTCTATTAAGTGATTATTTTGGTAATATATTAACCAAGAATTTAAGTAGAAATATTAATGATTTATCGTACATGAGTCCAGAAATGATAAAAGATGAGGAAATAAGTGAAAAGAGTGATATTTGGTCAATTGGTTGTGTTATATACTATACTTTAAGTGGTAAAAGTCCATTTGAAGGAGAAACTGAAGAAGAAGTGAAAACAAAGATATTAAAATGTAAATATAAAAAGTTATACTGTAGAAATCAGAATATACTGAATTTGCTTATTTATAAATTAATATGTGAAAATCCAATCGATAGAATCTCAATTACACAATTAAAAGAAGAAATTGAAAGTACAATCATTAGTGTTTTATGTTGTATAGATATTAAATCCGATATACATTTACCAGTTTATATAGTAGATGGTGAATATGATTATTTACTTCGAGTAGCACATAAATTCTTCAAACAGAAACAATATCTTGATTCTATTATGTATTATACTAAGAGTTTTGAATTTGCAAAAGACACAATTGATGAGTGTTATTTGCATTTCCAGTTAGGAATAGCATACTTTCATCTTGTATATATTTTATTCAAAAATTAATTAATATTGCATATAGAGTTATTACAAGCAAGCAATAGAATCATTTAAAGATGCTTTAACACATTCTAATAAAGTGAAAGATAAAACAAAATGTGATATATATGTGTATATAGGAAAAACATACTTTAAACTAGTATTAATGATATGAATTATATATAAATATTATTGTAATAGAACCAATATGATAAAGCAATTGAAGCATTGAAAGTCTCATTAAAACACTCATCAGATATAAAGGATATAGAGAAATGTAAAATATATTACAATATTGGAGGAATATATTTTGATATTGTATGATTACTTAATGATATATATTTACATAGAAACAATATAGAAATTCACTCATTTTTTTAAAGCAAGCATTAATATATGATGATGGTATGGTATAACGATGAAATTAATGAGTATATAAAAGATTGTGTTAAAACCACTCAGAAGATAATAATTATTCCCCCAAAACAATATAATTATTTATAAAAACTATGTATGTATAACATCTAAACATATATATATATATATAAAAGAAAAAAAATCATCTTCTAATATTCTACCTCTAATTCTCTTTCTTTAACTTCCTCCTTTTCTTCTTCCTTTTTAACTTCAGTCTGTTGTGGAACTTGTGGTTCTACCTCCTTTGGTAGTATACTATTCAATTGATTAGTATCAACTCCTTCAGGGTTATTATCCTCCATAAATTTAGTAAACATTGTGTTTGTATCTTCATCTGTCATATTTAAATCAACTTCTACTTCATTCAATACATCCATTTGTCTAGCCAATTGTTCATTATTCTTTAAGAATTCTTTGACTGTTGTTGTATAGTCTATTTTGGTTAATTCGTCTAGCACTGAGTTTGTATTCTTCAATGTATCCAATATTTCTTTATTCTGTTCAGCTGTATTCACTGTATCTATTTGAATCTGTAATTTTGATTTTGCGTTTTCCATAAATTTTAGCATTCCTTCAGCTCTCCTATTTTAATAAGTTAAAATAGATAATAATACTTATAACTCTTTAAACACTCTTTAGCTAGAGCTTTATTATTTACTTTCATGTATTCTTTGATTTTATTTGACTCATCAGCCATATTCCTTTCATACTACATTTACTAAAATAAAATTAATACTTGTTTCATTTGATTATCAATTTTGTGCATTTTGCCTTTTATTTCAATTTTAAGTTTATCAATCTCTGTAATTCTAGATTCTACTAGAGGTTCAGCAAGTGGCTTCTCTACTGCCTTTTTCTTATTAAAGCAAATTCCCATTTAAAAATTGAAATGAAAAACTGAAACACAAGCCGAGTTTGATACATTCTAATCTTCTCTAATTCTTATGTTTGAAGAGGTTGTATCTTATGTACTCACCAAATTTCTAGGTGATTATGTCAGTGGTATCAACAAAGAGGCTTTGAATCTTTCGATATGGGGTGGTGATGTGGAATTGAAAAACCTTGTATATTTTTATATAAATATTACTGTTGCGCATAGTCAATTAAACCTGATGCATTGAAAGATCTTAATTTACCAATCCAAGTGAAAGCTGGATTTTTAGGCAAATTAGTATTGAAAGTGCCATGGAAGAACATCACATCCAGACCTACATTAGTAGTTATTGAAGATGTATATCTTGTCGCAGTTCCAAACAGAGAAATTGTGTATGATGAGAAAAAAGAAAGAGAACGTCAAAGAGAAGCAAAACAACAACAATTAGAGCTATTAGAATCTCAGCAAGAAGCTTATGAAAAAGATGAAAAGTCACAAGCTGGATTTGTAGCAAAAATGGTTTCTTCCATTATAGCTCAACTACAAGTTCAAATCAATAGAATTCATATTAGATTTGAAGATAAAAGTTCTGATCCTTTACATCCATTTGCTTGTGGTGTAGTTTTAAGACAATTACAAGTTAATTCTGAAACTGATTTAAAAGAGGTTGTTGTTGATATATTCAAAAAGAGTTTAGATATTAGAGATTTCGGATTTTATTTCGATAATGATGTAAAGAAATTTGCAAGAACAGATGTTGTTGAAGAATTTCAATCAGATTTGCGAAGTGTATTTGATTACAAGCCAGAAGTGTTAGATATAAAGAGATATATCATTGAACCAATGGAATTGTCATTAACATTGTCATATAATCAAAAATCAAGAAATGAGAGAATATTTACAAGTGATCAGATTATAAAAGTTGCTATGAGTCATTTAAAATGGCATGAAGAAGATGAATTTGTATATTTCTTAACTCATTCATGGATTAGTGCTGTAGGTAGTGGAGATAAGACTCCTGATCAGATTTTGGAAAAATACAAAGAAATTTGTAGAACTAATCCATCTGTTCCAGAAGAAAAGTATTTCATATATTATTATTTTATTCATATAGAGCTCTATGCTTTCATAATGAAGCTATTAAGTATTTCAATGAGCCAGTACCTTTAGCAGATGTTTCGTTATCTCTTAAAGAGATAAAATGTTCATTACATAAAGAACAATATCGTGATATACTTACATTTGTCAGTCAATTATCTTCATCTCAAGCCGCGGCTCGTTACAAACATTTAAAACCAAACTGCAGACCAAATAGTAAAGAAAATGCAAAATTGTGGTGGAAATTTGCATATAATTCAGTTTTGATGGATTATCGTCAGAATAACAAAACTGATTCCTGGAAGAAGATGTTTGCAAGAATGCATACTCAATCAAGATATATAAAATTATACAAACAGAAATTAGAAGCACAATCTAACAAGAAAAAACTCGATAATCTAATCAATACCGAAATCATCAACTTAGAAACTGATTTAGATATTAATGATATTAAATTATTCAGGAAATTAGCAGAAGCTCAACGAGAAATTGAATTAAAAGAAAAGAAAGCCAAAGAAAAAGAAGAAAACAAGAAAAAAGGATTTTTCTCAAAGATGTTTAGTAGATCATCCAGTGACAGTTCAACAGATGAATTTAAGTTCGAATGGACAGCAGAGAAACAAGCAGAATTATACGAAACATTGAATTATGATCCAAATGAAAAACAACCATGGGAATTAGCAGCTGAAACTGATTTATTGGCTGGATTTTCATTCTCTTTGGGATTATTTGAATTTCAATTGATTGATAATAGTATATTTTTAACTCTCTTATTCTTTTAATAGATATTTCTTTACTTAATTTCACTAGTAAGATGTTTAAAGTGGATTGTAATGTGAGAAAATCATCTGTAGAGTTATGGACTAATGTACAATCATTCAGTGTTGAAGATCCTTCACCTATTACACATTATAAGACTTTAGTTAAGCCAATGAACATAGATAAAAGCTCAGTATATATTATAATATATTATTATTATTATTATTATTTGTTTAGGATACTTATTTAGATGTCTATTTCTCAATGCCAATTCCAATTGCACCAAATAAACCAATTACTGTCAATTTAAGATCTCAACCAGTAGAAGTAGTAGCTAATATTCCTTACTTTATGACAATTGGAACATTCTTTATTCCACCAGATGCGTTTAATATTGGTAAGATAGATGATTCAGTAGTAGATTCAATTATGATGATGAAACAAGCATCTTCTACAAAGTTTTATGAAGTGTTTAATGATCATATCAGTCTTGATTTAGATATACAATTTAACGCTGGACAGATTGTTATACCACAAAATCTCAATGATGATCCATCTAAAGTATTGTGTATGGTTTGTTCAATGAAGAATATTGTAATACAATCAACACATAAACCGTATATATTATTATTATTATGTAAATAGTGTTCCAGAGATAGCCAGTATTGAATCAGTTGATATTAACAATGTGTCCAATCTCTATGATGATATAAATATATCACTCAATAAGATGTCAGCTGTTTCAGTTCATGGTGTTCAAAATGCTAATAAGTTACTGTTGAATGGTGGTAATGATGGTAATTTCAAAGCATTGGTTGAACCATTTAATTTATCAGGTATTCTATCTAATTCAATGTTACCTTCACATCCTGATTTACCTACTATTTCAATTACAATGAATTTAGAACCTGTTATTATTAATATTGATTCTGAAAAGTATATAATATATTTTTATTTTATTTAAATAGTTATGCTGATTTAATAAAGTTATTAGAATCAATAACATCAGTATCATTCTCACCAGATACAACCAATCAACAAGAGTTGAACAATGAACAAATGTTAGCTGTAGAATTAAAACAAAAGTTACGAATTAAGAATGTAGAGTTAAATCATACATGTATTGAGTGTTATAAGAAATTTGCCAGTGAAAAAGCCTTAAAATCTCATCTTTGGATTGTACATGAAATAGACTATGATAGTGAAAAGATGAAGTCTTATATTGATAACAAAGTAAAGAAACAATTTATGAATAGAAATGATGATATCAATATAGAAAATAACATGAAAATCCAAGAGAAATTGAACTTATTATTATCAGCTGAAAACTTTGAAATATTGAGAAAGAATACTATATTTAAAGGTAATTTCGTAGTTCAAGATATTGCAGTGAAACTATCAAGAAATAAAGAACAATCATTAATAGATATTCATGTATCAAATGTTTCAGCTGATATAACAAGAAGACAATATGATACAAAGATAATATCAAGTTTAGGTCAGTTGTATATCATTGATAATTATGAAGCAAAGAAAGCAGTATATATATATATATATATCTTATATTTATATATTCATTTTATAGAATTCAACTGAACCTGTTTACTTCATGAATTCCAGTGGTGGTGGTAGTAATAAAGATAATAATAATTCATTATTCTTAGTTGATTTAACAATGGTTGAATTAGGATCTCCACTCTATGATTCAATAGGTACAGATATGAGTATCAATGCAAGGTTTGGTAAAATGGATTTATTTATACACAATGACACTGTATTAGAAGTATTGAAATTCTTCTTATCCACTCAATTACCATCATCCAAACCAGAGAAAGGAAATGGAAAAGAAGAAGAAGAGAAAGAAGAAGAAAAGAAATCTATTTCTTCATCATTTGTGTCTTTTGTTAATACTTTACCCAATATTGACACTAATAAAATCTTACAATCTAAAAAAGAAGAAGATTTAATAGATGTTAATAGAAATGAAATAAAATTATCATTAGAATTTCATTCATTTACAGTTACTCTCTTTACAAATGATAGTAAAGAAATCACAAGATATGAATTTGGTAATTCCAATGTTGATTTAGAAATGAGACCTTTTGGTATATTTATCAGTGGAAACTTTGGTTATTTATCACTTATCGACTTAAGAGGAAAATCCCTGCCAGAATATAGAGATATTATATCAGCTGGAAATAAAGAAAAGAATGAAAGTTTTATATCATTTAATTTAGTAATGTATAAAATGACCAAGCATCCTGATTATCCTGGTTATGATATTGTTATTAGTTGTTCATTGAATCACTTAAAAGCTGTGATGAATGGTTATTTCTTTATTTCATTATTACAGTTTTATATGCAGTTAGTTATACCTTTAATGAAGATATTGAATGAATATTTACCATCCAATGAAACTGATAATAATAACAAATTGCAACAACAACAACAACAACCTAATAATGATTTAGCATCTGCAAGTATTAAAGATTATGATTTATCATCTGTATTACCATTAATCAACTTAACAATAGGTAATTTACAGGTAATTATACCACGTCATGAAACAAGTAAAACCTATTTAAATGCAGGAATGTCTGAGTTGAAATTATCCAATATCAAACCATCAACTAAAGATGCAAATGATATTGTGAATTCATTATCTAAATTGTCGTTGAAAATGAATAATTTATACATATCATCACAAATACAACAACAAAATAATAATAATCTATTAAAACAAATTATATTGGGTCATACAGGATTTGAAGTGAATTGTATTATTCTAAAAGATATATCTGTAAATGTAAACATGTTACCATTATGTTTTGTTATTGATCATAAACAGATTGATTGTATTTTATTCATTTTAAATGATAATCTAATGCCATTATTGAATTTAGTTTCACTATTACCACCATTACCATCATCAGCATCAAATACTGAAAATGATACAAAACAAATTATCAATGAATTAAAAGAGAATCAAAATAGACTATCAGTGATAGGTGAAGATGATGAAGAAGAATCAAGTGAAGAGGAAGAAGATGAAAGTGATTTAAATACACCTGGTAGTGAACATGTTAAACATCATCATCATAAACATCACCATAAACATCACAATCATACTCAAATTAACACTGAGATGTTGAATTTAGATGTAATTAATGAATATATACCAACTACAAGTGTTAATGCTTATTTTACAGCTGTTACTTTGGAAGTATTTAAATCAGAAAATCCATTTGATGATAATACTGAAAGTGTAACAATTCAAAAGAATTTCGGTAATAATGAAGATTCATTAGCTTTATTCCAAATAGGTGAAATGATTGTTTTCTTAAGAATAAATGAATCAATTGAATTAAGATATCAATTAAGAGATATTACATTGAAAGATACTAGACACAATTATGAAATAGTTGAAACGGCTAGAAATATTATTAAATTTGGTGCATTAGGTCAACCAGCAGCTACTTTGATATTCAATATGAAAACAAATGAAAATAAAACAACAGAAATGGGAATTGATATGAATTTAAGTGAAATCTATTTATGTCCAACATCATTATTATTTGAACTTTTAAATTGGTTCTTCCAGAAAGAGAATGACAATGAAAAAATAGAAAAATCAAATGAAATTGTTTTTATTGAAAATCTACTAAAAGGTAATGAAAGTGATAATATGTTATTATTATCTGATACAATCACTACTACAACATTTACTCCTCGTACAATTAATGACACTAATACAGATGCAAAGAGTGTAGATACAATGACAACTGCAACCTCAGTAACAACCATAGAAACAACAACAAAGATAAAATTAGATGTGAAATTCTCATTAACCAATATTGCATTATTCTTCTTCCAAAATGAATGTGATAAGAATTCATTTGTATTGTCAATTGGTATAGGAATGAGTGGTAAGTTTGATATGGATGAAAAGATGAATATTTCAACCCAATTAAGAACTGAAAGATTGTATGGGTGTGTTATAAAAACTGATTTAATTATTCCACCAATTAATGATTCATTCTCTATCTTACCTACATCCTTAATATTGAATTGTAATATTAAAAATAACTTCAAAGATATTGGATATGAGATAATTGCTGATAAAAGATTGGTTGTAAGATTATCTTATAAAGATATAATGATAATGAGTGGAACAATGGAGACTTTAATGAAATGTATTAACACGTTACAACCATCACCAGATGAAGCTGCTGCAGCAGAAGCAACAACAACAACAGAAAAAGTTGAAGAAAAGGTGGAAGAAAATGTGAATAATGGTGGAGGTTTAATCTCTTCTGGTTTACCTAACATTAGTTTACATGGAAAGATATCAATGCCTGGTTTATCCGCTTTATTGTTAGTAGATAGTCCAAAAGAGAAATATCCAATTCTATCATTTACATTAGACAAAATCAAATGTGAAATGAAGAACTTTAGTAATATAAAATTCCAATTCACTCTATATTCATTCTATTACAATATCGATTTAGCTGTTTTTGAACCATTAATAGAGAAATGGTCAATTAGTTCAACTATGAAACTACAAATAATCAGTAAAACAACAAGTGTAGATTTAGATATAAGAAGTGATAAAGTATTAGAAATAAATGTTAGTATATTGTTATTGAAATCATTGTTATTATTCTCTGAAAGTATTACAAATATTGATAAAGAAACACCAACAAATACAGAAACAAAAGGTGAAAATAATAATATTGAAATACACAATAAAAGTAATTATAATTTCATTGTCAATATACCAAGACCAGATTTAACAGCTAATACATATTCAACTATGAGTTTAAAGAATGATGTAATCTTTGATTATGATATTATCAGAATATCTTATTGTAATATGAAGAAAGAAAATGAATTAATTCCAGTGAAACTAGTAAGAGATTCACATGGTTATAATATTCAATCATTGTTTACAAAGAATAATGAAAAGTATTCATCCTTACCAAGAGCTGAAATAGTAAATGATATGAAGAATACTATTAAATATTGCACTAATAATGATAGTACTGAAGTAATAATAGAATTCTTATCTGAAATGGAATTTAATCAATGGAAAAATATTGCTGATAATAAAATCGAACTACATGATACATCCTCTTCCATATTATCATTAATCAGTACAACAAGTGATGATAAATATATGAAGATATGGAATAAAGATCAACCATTGAATTATGATAATGTTATTGATACTGGATATCCATGTAATCCTTATGTTTTCAAACCATCTCAATCTGCTTTATCTAGAAGAATTGAGTTTATATATGGAGAGAATAATAAAGAAGAAAATAAGGTTGAAAATAGACAACTAATTAATGTCGATAGAAGTGGTTTTACTCGATATAAACTAATCAATGAGAATAAATCAATATTTGTCGAAGTATTACCAATTCATGGAGAAAAACATGTTATAATTAGAAGTGAATATGATATTATCAATGATTTAGATATGCCATTAAGTATTAAATATACTGAAGAGAGTAAAGAAGAAAATATAAATAATAATGAAAGAAGTTATGTTCCAACAAGTGTAGTTGATAACACTGAAGCAGTTATTACAATATCCAATGAATTATTAGGAAAATATGAATTTAAATTGAATGAAATAATTACAGATAAAAGAAATAATACTCATGTTTATTATCATACAGCTAAATTCGTTAAAGAAATAGCAAAAGAAGGAAGTAGTGAAAATGAGCAACATACAAATTATATATTATTACAAATAAATGTTGAAAGAACATGTGATAAAATCAATACAAATGATTGTTTCCCAATATTCACTATTCACTTTAAATATCCATTTTATATATACAATACATTATTATATAGTTTGAAAGTAAAATGCAATACAAAAGATTCAAGTTATGAAAAAGTATTTTCATTAGATTCTGGTAAATATGAGAAGTTTTGGTTAGAAATTAATAATTTAGCTGAGATGGAAATTATGGCAGCTGATACTGAAGACAACTTAAAAGAAAATGAAAATAAGTTGAAATTAATGTATTATAGAGTAATGAAATTATCAATAAAACGAGGAGAATCTCATCAAACAATAAGTGTTGTATTGGAAAGAAATGCGGATCAAAGTTATTCAATTTATTTATATGATGAAGTATGGATAATTAACCATAGTGGAAGTGATATGTATTTAACCAGTAAAAAGAATGATAAAAATGCAATTTCAATACCTTCAACACAAGTATCTTTAACTGATATTAAGCCAGATGAAAAAGAAAAAGAGAATATTCCAAAGAATATAACAATTCCTATGAGTTTTACTACATCATCTAATGATAATAGATTATTCTTTACTTTAGATAAAAGTATATCTACTACATCTGAACCATTTAATCCTAAAACTGTTGGTATTGATGTTCCATATAGAATTCCAATTAGTAAGAGTGAAGGAGATAAAGAATATATTATTGCTTCTTATTTAGGTAGAAGTTTATTCAGCCATACTTCAATCATTGAAATTAGACCAAAATATTGGGTTTGGAATAGATCTGAAACTGATATATCAATTAAACAATATAAACAGAGTAAAGAGATTAAGGTAAATGCTAATACTTCTATTCCATTTAATTGGACTTGTATTGATGATAAAAACAACAATAATATGTTATTACAATTTACACCTGTTAATGGTAAAGAAGGAGATGATAGTTCTTATGAATATAGATGGAGTGGATTATGTAAAATTGATACTTTAACTGTACCAATCATTATAAAGAGTAATAATAAAGAGAATAAAGATAGAAAATACTATACAATTAGTCATACTGTTAGTAATGACAGTATAGTGTTTATCATTCAAAAATTGGAAATAGAAAATTCTAATTTCATGTTTTATAATAATACTAGTCGTTATTCTATTATAGCACATCCTCGTCATTGTGATTATTCAAATACAATTGAAATTAAACCATTAGAACATAAAGGATATGCATGGAAAGAACCATTAAAATCTTCACTTATTGTATTATCAATTCTTCCAGATAATCCAATGGAAATAAATAAATATAAATTAGAAGATTATGAACCATGTTCTACTTATACAAATATAATGTCTTTTGACAAAAATACTGAGCAAAAAATATTCAAAATTGGTGATACTGAAATTACAGCAACTGTTCATTATGAGAATGGTAAAAAGGTGATAATATTTGATGATAAACACTTCACTATTACAAGTTTATCAGATATAAACCATAATTTGAAGATAATGAATAGAATAAAGTTGAATATTGATGAAGAAATGAAAAAATTAGAAACAGAAAGATTGGAAATTGAAAAAGAGAAAGAAGAGAGTAAGAATTTAATTATTCAATTATTACATTGTAATGGAGTAGTAAGAGAAAAAGATAATAATTATTATTGTGTAATAGAATGTGATGGTCAAAAATATAGAAGTAATAATGTACAAAAAACACCAAATCCATACTTTAACAAATATCAAGAAATACCAAATGTCAAAAGTAATGAAGTTAAGATTATTGTTTATTTAGCAAAAGATAATAGTTATTATGGTAATCCAATAATGTTGAATTTAGATGATTTTGAAGTGAATAAACCATATTATAAACATATACATATATCTCCACAATGTTCTTTATTATTCAATATTGTCAGTTGTTCAAATATAAAATTAGGTAAAAATATATTACAGAATTATTTGTATGATTTACATAAGACTGAATTAACAACAATATCCAAGAAATTATTAGAAAATGAATTGAAGATAAAGAGTGGAAAACAAATCAATAGTGGAAAAACAGAAACAGTAATGAAAATACAAGTAACCAATGCTCATATTCCATTTGAAGGATATGTATATGCAGTAATCCAAACACAGAATAGTGATAAATTCTCCACTGTAGATAATTACGTTGAGATTGAAGATATTAGTGAAGATATTGGTGAATTAACTCCAGTAACAGTTACAATAGATAACTATACACCTGAAAAATTAAAAATCTCTTTGATAAATGATGAATTTTATGTTTCTAATGTCAGTAAAGATTATGGTATTTATTACAACATAGAAATAGGTTCAGAAGTAAAACAAATTGATGATCATTCGTTAGATAATATGTCATTGAAAGATGTGATAGATTTATTAGGTGAAAAGACATCACATAAAATCACATTAATTCAAAATGTGAGAACTCAAGGTTATGGAACAGTTCAATGGGAAGATTTATATATTCTTCGACATACACTCGATAAAAACGATTCGATTCAAATCTCAATATTTGGTCAATCAGAGAATCTGGTAAGTGATAGTAACAAAGGAAATATCTTAACATTTACAGGAGAGATAGTAAAAGATGAACCATTAACAAATTTAGGTCAAAAATCTCCAAATGATATATTATTGGGAAGTACAATAATCCAATTCAATCCTGATGAATTACAAAGTGTGATATTAATAAATGAGAATGGAAGTTCAATCAATTTATCAATCTCTTATGAAACATTAAATACAAAAACTATCTGTGATGGATATAAACTGTAAATGCAATATTCGTGGAATTGGTATTTCCTTTATATCCTCTGAACCTCATGATTTATTATACTTCACAATGAGAGAATTAAATGGAAATATATCTTATAATACATTAGGTGGAATGACAATTCAAAGTTCATTGAAAACAATTCAATTAGATAATTTAATTCCCAATTGTGCTTATCCAGTGTTATTATACACTCCAGAAAGTGATAAAAATGCATTAGAAATGAAGATTCAAAGTAAAGAAAGTAGTTTTTATGAATTAATCGAATTTAATTTACAACAATTTATAATTCATTTCCATACAGATACATTGAAAGTGTTATATGATGAAATAAATCATTTATCAATTGAACATTTAATGAATTATGAAATTAATCCGTTAGAGAATTACAGTCCATTGTTTATGTTAGATATAAATGAATATGAAAAAGATATGATTTATATAACTCATTTGAGAGTTCCTCCAATCAAATTACGAGTAACATTTACAGTTGGTGATAATAATTTCTTAGAATTTTTACCCAAAACAATTCGAGCGATAATTGGAAGTGTATTAAATATCGCTGGAAATTTAGAAGATGTAGTAATAAAAATCAATCCTTATCATACAAATTATTTATATTATTCTACTGTATATATTATTATTATTATTATTAATAATAGATGTTATTAATCTACAATGTAATTGGTCATTATTAC